>JAPYZU010000898.1:0-23941 GCA_030523005.1 Tryphoninae sp. B BG-2022a
AACAACAACAACAACAACAACAACAAAAGGATATAAAAAAGAAAAAAAAAGAAAATGTTCAATCGAGTACTGGGGATGTGAACAAATATTTCGAAAATTTCGAAAAATAGTCGCGAATAGTGATATTTTGACGATGATAGATCCAACATAGTAGTCGCTTGGCCGTTCATCAGTGGCTCTGGGAGTGCCTTAACCCTTTGATTCTTCGTTGTTTTATCGTTTTTTTCATTTTTTTTCTTTTTTTCTTTTTTCAATTTATTTTTCGTCATTTTGACTTGTCTCTCGTTAAAATTATCGTGAGACTTTGCTCAAAAAGTTGATCTTATCGGAGGCTTCAAAACTGCCAATCGCCCCGATTCTATTTCCATTCAATTGACGATATCCCCGCTCGTAAATTTATATTTTCTCATTGGACATCGGATTATTATTATTGTCAATAACAACAGTACCAAAATTAATAGTCTTTTTATTTAATTCCGTAAATCGTCGGACTTACCCAAACCGTGTCCAAATTGTTTTTACCAAAAAACAGAAAAAGAAAACAAAAAAAGAACAGAGAGAAAAAAAAACAGAAAAAAAAACAAAAAATAAATTAACAAATAATATAAATAAATAAAATAATATAAAAATAAAAAGATGAGCAAATATCGAGAAATAGGCCGTGTGACCGAGAGCAAACGAGATAAAAGATAAATTACAATATACATATATAATGTTAATACAACCACAAAGACTGGTGAAGTTGCGGCTCGTAAGGCGCGGACAAAGTGAAAGTGAAAATTGAAATAACAAAAATTTGGAGACGAGAAGCGCACTAGCCACTTGCTCATTGAAATAATATTCTAAATAATATTCTATTTACTCTTAAAGATGAGATAATATACATGAAATAATTGAGGAAAAAACAAAGATTCTAGAGGTATTCGAGAATACACATTCGTTTATATATAAAATACGAATTGATATATGAAGAAATTAGATACGAAATCACTTATACGATATTCTTCACCCGCGCACACATCACTCTTCCTTTCTATACAAAACGAAAAACAAACAAATAAAGAAAATCTTCGCAGGTAGGTACGATATGTACATAAATTTGTATATTATTATTATTTGTTTATTATTATTATTATTATTATTATTATTATGTATTTTTTCAGGATTTTAATTAAATTAATATGAACAAGTTCTATATACATCTCTATGATGCACATAATTAGCAGTTAAATATAAATAGAAAAGAAAAATTCGGATACGTTTTTGTTTTTATTTCGAATATTGTAAAGCGAATATCGATTTAAAATATACAGAGACACATACACACACATACACGTACACTAATCAATATACATAAGCATTTTTGAAGAAGTCAGCCACATTTTTTTGAAGGCTCTCTGATGTTTTGCGTAATTTGATATCGCAAGATGGCATTTTATAGAAAGCATCCGAGATGTTTGAAAAAAAAAGGTGGTTTATTTAACAAGGAATGCCCCATATAATAATGCGAATTGAGTCTACCTATATACTTACCCGAGACAAGCGATATTAAAAATCGTCCAGTTCAAAACTTTTGGGATTTACATTCCGAACTGTCAAGGACACGAACATTATCATGTAAATATATCTATAAAATACATTATTACGATAAAATATTTGAAAGGTAACAAGAAAACAAGATTATGTGAAGTTTCCATCGCCTGAGTAAAATTCTGTTCTTGATCGAAAAGAAAAGAGTTGATAATGGTAATATAATTTCTTCTTTAACCTTTCTACTTCCGATCCTGAGTGACAAAAACATTTTCCAACAATTCATTAATACCTTCCGAGTTTTAAGAATATAATATAATTTGTATTTTCTATCGAAAAAGTATTAGTTCGTATGTTTGGCAACTGGGTAATTCAAATAGCGCGCCTGCGCCCGCGCATGACAGTCCGCCATCTTCGAGATACGTCGTTCGAGTTTCGAGATAGATCTCGAGTGAGATATCTCGATCGAGTTTCGACTCGAAACTCCAACGCGCCCACACAGTTCAACACTTATTTTTCAATGAGCTTTCCATCTAACCTAATAATCAATTACGTATTGAGCTATTTACGTTTATAAGATGAATAACCTGTCAGTTGTACGTAACAAGTCGTTTAACTTATAAAACAACGAGCGACATTTAATTATCCGTTACTACGTTCAAATTTTCTAGCAAGAAACGTTAGCTGCGTATTGAACGTTCCCGCGAGTTTGTACGGTGTACCATCCTGATTTTCGTTTTCTTTCCTTGCCCAGATCAACAGGTTGTGGAAGGTCAAAAGCAATCAGCGAGAGGGGAACGCGACGAACGGAATATCCAGAGAGAAAATCTTTGCGCGATTCGTAACTTCGCCAGCCATTGTCGCGCGGGCCGTGATTTCAACGGTTTATCGTTCGTTCGCTTCTTTATACATTTATTGATTTATCTTAGCGGCTAGCAATTACGAGTTAGCCTCACTTTCTTCAATAATCACACCTGTCGAGTCTCAGGTAAGACAAAACAAAAAACGTGTTATTCCACTGCTTTCTCGATATACGGCTTTGTTAATCGACGCAATGTTCGCGAATTTGACCGTTACAGCAATTTGAGTATCGCACCATTGAAGAGAAAGACAACAGATCAACGGTTTTCTTTCTTCTCGTTTCTTACTCGTTAGTTGTTTCGTGTTTTTTGAGGAAAGACGGAAAATAATATTAATAAATTCGTATATCATACGTAACACGTGACGTGTTAAACGCAATGACATTAAATGCCGCAACGTAACCAAAAATAATCTAATAACATGCTCGAAGGTAGCCGGCCGACCATAATTCCGGAAGTCTAGAAAGTTCCACCGGTTTACGAGAGAATCGAATAATTAGAAAACGTTATTTATTAAATTGATTCTGAGAATTATATAATTATTTTATTATCGACTTGTGTGAGAGCCTCAATAACGTCGTTTTGTGTACAAAAACAATCGCGGCTTATCATTTGTGAACAGAATTTGACATTGATCACGACTTGTCACCTCTGATATTTTTGCGCATAATAGCTGCGAGACCTTTTCTCTATTTTTCTGACATATTCGTTACAGTTTATTAATCTTAATTATATAGCCAAGATGCCTGCGCCCGAGACTGTACACAACAGCCATATGGCAAAATTCAAGAACACCATGAAGCATGATGTGAGTACATATGAAAATGTCAAAAAAAATAACCAACTCGTTTTTCCAAACGAAAGAAAACGTCGAATTTCTTTATTCAGGATGCTCGCAGAAGGCGAAACGAGGTATCGGTCGAGTTGCGCAAGGCACGGAGAGATGATCAAATGTTAAAGAGGCGCAATATCAATATAGATGAAGAAGTTTCACAGTCACCGGAACATCACAAATCGCCGATCAAGATGAGTATGGCAGAAATTGTTGCTGGAATGGCTTCATCCGATGAAGTCCTTCAATTGAGAGCCACACTAGCATGCAGAAAAATGCTCAGTCAGGAGAAAAATCCACCCATTGATAATATGGTTCAGCAAGGCATTGTTCCTCGTTGTATCGAATTTTTGAGCTATCATCACAAGTGCGTACATTATTTTTTTTTATATTTTTGCAGTAGTCGTAGTTAGTTGTACTATAAGAACAATCTTTATTGTACTTTCTAGCCCAGCCTTGCAGTTCGAAGCAGCTTGGGCATTAACCAACGTCGCTTCTGGCACATCCGAGCAAACCAACGTCGTCATTGACAATGGTGCAATACCAAAGTTTGTTGAATTGCTCAAATCACCAGCATTGAACGTTGCAGAACAAGCTGTATGGGCACTAGGTAACATAGCCGGGGATGGACCGACCGCGCGTGATTTCGTTCTAAGTCATGGCTGCATGCCTCTCCTGCTAGATCTGATCAAGCCTGACACATCGGTATGCATACTTCAAATTCCAATATCCTGAAAATATAACAATACAAGATATTGCAACAAAACTTCGCCGAAGTTTTCTTGTTTTTTCTGTTATCATTCGTGATACTAGATAATCATAAATTTAAATATGACAATATGCTTATTTTTCATCCTAAAGGTGAGTATTACACGAAACATTGTGTGGACAATCTCGAACATGTGCCGCAATAAAAATCCACCACCGCCATTCGATGCGGTAAAATGTGCATTGCCCACACTGAATCGTCTTCTCTCGAGTGACGATACCGAGATTCTTGGTAATTACTAACATTCTCCTTTTTTTTAATTACACATTTTTTGTTACTAATTTGATTGTTTGATTACAGCCGATGCCTGCTGGTCACTCTCGTATCTCACCGATGGGCCCAATGAGAAGATTCAAGTGGTCGTCGAGTCCGGTGTTGTGCCGAAGCTGGTCTCATTACTTCGTTCATCACAAGTGTTGGTTCTTACACCCGCACTTCGAGCGGTTGGCAACATTGTCACAGGCAACGACGATCAGACAGACGCTATAATATCATGTGGTGGCTTGGAAAATTTACACCATTTAATCCACCATACGCGAATCAATATCGTTAAAGAAGCTTGTTGGACCATCAGCAACATTACAGCTGGTAATTATGAGCAGATTCAGCAAGTTATCAACGCTAATTTGCTGCCATCCCTCATCAAAGTTCTCGAGACGGTAAGAACTCGTTGAGTTACTCGGTAGGTTACAATTTGCGAAAATTAAAATGAATAACATTTTTCAAAAATTGAACTATCCACCAAATCGTGCATTTATTTCTTAGGGTGACTTCAAGTCTCAGAAAGAAGCAGCCTGGGCCGTAACAAACTTGACTTCGGGTGGAACGGTTCAGCAGCTCGCTCACCTCGTACAGCTTGGAGTTCTACCTCCATTCTGCAATCTTCTCGAGGCTAAAGACTGCAAAACTGTCAACGTCGTGCTCGATGGTTTGACGCATATTCTCAATGCGGCAGAAAAAATGGGTGAGGTCGAGCGTGTTGCTGTGATGATCGAGGAGGTCGGTGGTCTTGACAAACTCGAGGCTCTCCAGCATCACGAAAATGAAGAAGTTTACCAGAAAGCCGTTGCGATGATCGACACTTTCTTCTCGGAGGGTGTAAGAAAAAGAATGACTCAATTTTATATTGCACGCGAAATTTCTACTAAACACAATGCAATTAATCGAATGTATTCAGAATTCCTACTTGATTTTAAATCCGAAAATCGCGAAAAAATGACATTCTTCGGTTTTATTGAGAAATCGTAATTTCGTTCATCATTTTTTCAGGAAAATGAAAATCCAGAAATTGCGCCTGCGACAGCCGATGGGCAGCTGGAATTTCAGCCTACCGAGAACGCTCCGGAAGGAGGCTTCAATTTCTAATGGAACTGTTCATAGATTGCTCGGCAAACTGTTATCCGTTCGAACTGATCTCCATTTTTCTTCTTGCCTCTTCATCGTCAACATATGCGTCCAGCGATACAGCGTTCGGAGGGTTTAAACTTGATTTTTTTTCCACGGACACTATCGTCAATTCGCAATGCTCGAATTTACTCGTATATTTCGTCGGCGAGCCGAGAAATTGGCATTGAGTGATATTCGCCGAAGAGTCTCATCGATCTTGCCGCTTTGATTCGCTTGCGAAACATCGGCTTTTTGTAGTATTCTAACTTCTATCTTCTATAAATGAAAAATGAAGGTGAACTTGAAAAAAATGCGATTTTTATGTCTTGCTCGTCATTCTTTTTTTTTTGTGTTTTAATATTTTTATATGAGTCCATTGACAATAACATTGGAATTACGCAGATCAACAGGAAATGAATGTATCACCGATCACGATTCTTGTCGGAAATTTCGATAAAAGAAAAGAGTCATAATTCATCGTATAACTACAATCGTGTGAGCAAGCTTCATTTATTTTTTCGTACTAATTTACTATTTGATAGCATGATGGTGAGTAACTTTTTGTTTATTCGCACGTCGATCTTGGTAGAAAGATCGATACACATTTTTTATCGCATTACATGTAATACATCACATATGTTCTACAAATTTCTGTATTCCAAAAAAACAGGATATTTTTCTATTACCCAATAAAGTTTTGATATAAAATTCAATTGTTGCCACACGCAATCAAGAACCATTCGTAGGCGCGAATATAGGTTCATATTTCATCATCCAGGTCGGTACAGGAGAGTTGGGTCCACAAGCAACAGAGAAGAAAAAGAGAGGGCGCTCGGTGAGAAAGAAGAAACTGGAGGGAACACGGATGCTGGAAGCCTTTTGAGCCGCTACGGGTGACGGCGAAACGACAGTGTGAAATTACTGGGCAGAGAGTAGAGGAGGGGAGGGCGGAGCGATTGAAAATCATCGAAATTAATAACAACGCATATGTAGCCGACATTTATAACTTGGCAAGAAGAATTTTTTTTATTATTGTAAATGTACGCACGATTTTGATTATTAATAAATGAACAAATTTTCATGTGTTTTTCAAACAGATCATCAAAATGTGTTTATTTTTTATTAAACTTTCGTCTTATCGCCCATATCCTTCATTTTCGTGATAAATATTATTATTAACCCTTTCTATTATAAAATTCTTCGATTACATTTTTTGTTTGCATGCTAGAGTAACGTATTACCACAAATCGCTGTTTTTCGTTACCTGACGGCAACTTTCATTGCGCTGGAACTCAACTACCACATTTTTTACTGTATTTCCAAAAATGATCGAGATATTTTCCAAAAGCAAAAAATTGGTTTTTTTAATCGACTATATCTAGAGAAATATTAACAGTAGAAAAAAAAACTCAAATGAAAAAGATGGGAAATTTTATTCTCTACAAAAAAAGATGTTTACGATTTTTAACGTAAAACTCGCCATTTCCGAGATATTTGCAAAAAGGCGTTTTCCAAGATAGCGCCTAACGAAGAAGGTTCCAGACGACACAAACTTGGATTTATACTTAGGAAACACCCCTTGACATAATCCAATCAAAAAATCGCGTAGTAGGAATTATTGCATTGCAAAAGTCTAAAATTCAATGGTGCTAAGTAATAGTGATACACAGAACAATGTAGCAGCCCCAAGATTCTTATCCTACCACCTTTCCCATAACACAACCCTATAATAATTGGTGGAACTCCACGGTTCCACATCCGACTTCATTCCTTTGGGACACCAGAGAATAAATAAATTTAGACCTGTAAACTGTAGCAACGTTTATAGTAAAGGCTATCTGTAGCATCATGGACTAAATAGTGGAGCTGCAATTAACGAGAAATGCGATTCTATCGTGGAAAAGGTGGGATAGAAAGATTGAGACTGTTACAACAACTAGATTAAAAATTGAACATAACCTAAACGTTAAACATAATATTAAATGCGATCCATTAATAAATTGGGTGATCGACTTTTTCAGATACGTATGAAAACAACTGTTACATACAAGAGTTTGGAAGACCGTAGAGGTATAGCCAACTGTAGTTAAAGCTAGGTCACGAACAATTTTGTTTAAACCGATGAAAATCCAATATACGCCATGGAATCTAAGCAAGAATAAACTTAAAACCCAAAAAACAAAAAATTTTTATACAAAATTAACGAATAATCTTTAGTTGATATTTCACCCGCCCAGATGGCGTCACCATCCAACACCACTCGCTGCCGCGCCAGTCTTGAATTATAACCGCTACTCGACATAACCTTACGTCGGCGTCCTTTCACTGTTTGTATTTCGTAAGTTATGTTTACACGTTTTACTTGTATACTAAGTATACGTCGATTTTTGCACTTAATACTACATACGTTAAATTATCGTACTCAGCATTTGCACTGTGAGTATTTGAAACTTGATAACTCCGTAATCTGTACTTTATACGTTCCACTTAACGCTTTCCACACGATAATTATAGTATTGCGCACGTACTGTTTTGTACGTTTAACCGCATACTTTGTACGAAAAGCACGTTTCTGCAGTTTGCTTACAGTTTTTTTTTATTATGAACATTCTGCACAGCCCCCTTTGACAACGTATGCGGGAACGGACGTACGTAATACTCGTTAGACGACTAAACTCAACCATCTTGAAGGTAATAGTTGGTCAAACCTCCAAAGTCTGCGCTACTCACATGTTCGTTATATTTTTCAATACCTGTCATTTCGAGGCGATCACTGCGCCATTAAATGTACAATCCCTGAAAGGCATTTTACGTATCCGTTGAATGACTAGCAACGAGAATATGCTTCTCAAACAAAAAATTACAATCTTTTAGCCACAGTAATAATTGCTTAGTGGAAATGTTCGTGGTCGTATTTTCTTATTTAACTAAGCCATAGAAATTCATTACGGACTAGCTTATACATAGGCATCGAGGCTATGAACAACAGACACATTACTACAAATACATTAGCATTGATACTTGAAAATTGTACATAAAACTTGCAACAATCTCTTGTCCTAGAAAACAAAAATTTCTACGGATCTTCGTCTTGATTCTTTCCATTTTAAGCCAACGTCGTAAATGTTTGTTTTCTCTCACTCGTATAAAATTATGAAAATATAAGGTTCTTCGAGCAAAAAATAATTTACTTCCTTCCTACACATCTTGCGACTTTAAATATATATGCATCTATTCGATACAATCTGCGAAAAGCTGTTTTCACATGGAAATGCAAAAATGTAAAATGCAAGTGCGAAGGTTCTTTAATCTGTCAGAAAGATTATGTTGATAAACCCTTGAGGGAACATCATTAACTATATTGTGTATCAAGTCGATAAGCAATGGAATTTAAAAGCCACGAAAAGTAAATGAACACAATTATAAAAGCGTTTAATTAATGGAACAATCCAGTGAATTTGTGGACTCAAAATTTTAAAAATTAAAATAAAACTTGAATTTGTAAAAGATCTTTGAATCGATATTTTTCTAATCATCTTAATACATATATTCTCGCATTAGATACAAATGTATCAAAGTACATAATAATGAGTTCGGTCTTTGTTGAATGTTACACCGAAATCTATTATCCAAATTCGTTAAAAATGTCTCCTACTCACATCACGATTGTAAACTTTATAGTGTTTTTGAAGTTATGATACAATTGAAAAATATCCTCGTCCTTTTGCAGACAATCGGATAGACGTTTGGGCCCAAAAGATTGTACAAATTGGGGTGTTAAAAAATAGTAATAATAATAAATTGGTTGATAAACCAGGCAAACACAAATAATACACTATACAAATACAAGCGCTCGATAGGTGCATTAGCCTTACATACCATATAATTAACGACATTGCGTAAAGCGTAATATTTTTCATGGAGAATTCTCAATGGCTCCTGCAAATCGAGAAGACAATTTTGAAATTCTTACACTTGCAATGTAGTTGACCGAAAGTCGAAAACTTTTAAACTTTCTTACCCAACAACAAGAGCCATTGAATAAATTCTCTAAACTATCATATACATAGCTAGGGCTCAACGAGCGTAAAAGCTTTATTCGACTTTATCAGATCTATCCTCAATACATAGTTGGTTTTTTATGGGTGATCGAATCTATTTAGGATTATTTCCCAGTAAATGGACCTGTCCAATTAGCCAATATTCATGTCCATGTGGAAATTGAATAAAGGGTGAGTGAAAACTTCAGTAGATTTTAAGAGATCTCAATTGTATGCCCACATGTCACTTCGTTTATCCTTTTAAAGTTCATAAGTTTGCTGACCTAAGCATCGTCTTGCTCCTCTAAACCATTCTTTATTTTTTGTTTGTTTAAGACGCAAATCATAAACTACCGGAGGGCATCAATATTTCCTCGGTCCAAAAATTGTCTGATTTACTGTGAAACTTCCCACGTACAGCAAGAATATTGGTAAGTACCTTGGGCTCGACTTTCAAACCTGTACCAAAATCATAAAATCCTCTGAATTTTTATACGATAGAGCTTGCAGATGAAGCTTGCAGTTTGAGCATCGCTTCAAGGATATTCCAGCGGTACAGTCTAAGATTCTAGGGCATTTTTTATTTGAAGAATTACTCAAGAGAAATAATCAATCTTTATCGATAAATTCGACGATGCAAAGAGTTGCACACGAATGTAGATTAACCCGTATTAATCGGATATCAACTCCAATAGTTTCTCAGTCACATACACATATTTTTTGAAAATGCGTATAATTCGCTACTACATGGAAAACAAAATTTGGATATAACACAAATTCTCGCACATCTTTAAAAACAATAAAATAAGAAAAGATTAGGGGGTCGAAGATTTATCATTGATTGTCCAGGGTTGAAAGAAAGTGCATACAGCCTACTGTACTTCGAATAAAAATCGTTTCTATTCTTGTACAATTATTGTGATAAAAATCTCAAAATCTTTTCCATTTTCAAAATACTGAGAACGGTGATTTACAATAATGATAATGCAACAAAGATGTCAAGGGCAATTACGGAAAAAATAGTACCAATTTCTTAACTTCTTTTTTCATAATACATATAATCGCTGATTTATGTAAGGATGCTTTACATATGCCGTCTCAGAGTTTGATACGATCAAAATTTGAGTATGTTTCGTCAAAATAAAAATAATAATGCCAAACAGTGATCAAGCAAGCAGTCGTACATAAGGAGATTAACATTAGATTTTCTAGCCAAAAAGACTACAAACTTTACGCGATTACAAAACAATATAGTTGCCAATATTATTACTATTTTGACTAGACTGCACCATTGAAACGTCCTCAACAACGATGGTAATTCAGCACGGTATCTTATCCACATACTCGGGTCAAAGACGAGAAAAAGTTCACTTTGTCCTTCTCATCTCTGCTGAAAGCGCTCATTTATGTCGATTGCCATTATTAATTTTTATCTACTTACGTCTAAACTATATATTAGTCAGGCAGTTTTCAAACGCTCTGCCCTGCGGAGTATTCGCATTTCTCGTATGAGAAAAGCCTACGCACTTTTCTCACTACGCAACATTCAACATTCTTCTCTTCACCCTCGACGTCGTCTTGTTATATAGCACATTAATACTAGACCGTAAATGAGTCTATCGACCAAGAAAATCGCTTTGATCATTTACCAAAAAATGATAAACAAAAGCGGCTTTCTTACGATCAAAGGTCGCCTGAGTGGCCCGACTTCTCTGGTTGCGTTCCTCTCGGCTTCGAGGCGGATCGCGCAGAAATATCGAGCCAAACAGCGTGGCCAGTGTCTTGGCATCCAGACCATTGTCCTGAGAATGATTCAGTAGTTCCTGGAGAAAAGCGCAAATATAAAGAAAAACGTTTCTTCGTATTTCCGGAAGCTGCATGACGATCTGCTTGCACTGAAGATAATTGGTAGCTGCGGAAAGACAGACGTTGTGAAGATTGTACGGTACCAAAGGTTCCGAGGTAGATTCGAGAAGTAAAAGCAATGATTCGGCGACTGAGTGAACACCACCAGGCATCGGATCGAGACTTCCGGTATCCAACCAGTCTCTGATAGCGACGATCTCACTGTGCAATCCTGGTGTTTCAAACAAACCGACTGTTTTCATTCCATGGCGATAAAGACGATCGACCAAGAACCAAACTTCTTTCGGCACCGAGTAAGGATCTTGAACCGGATTCTTGTTGTTTTCCAATTCAATAATTCGTCCAACCGGTATTTCTCTTATTGGCACAGGAATGTGCACCAGCGCCTCCATCGAGGAGCCAAAGCAACTTCTTTCATAAGTTCCTGTTACCGTAATAAATATGTCCTTGCCACCCTCGAGATGAAGCACCAAAATATCATAGAGCTTGTCCTCCCCAGAATTCAATCTACACGCTGATCTCTTGTCGACGTAAACTTCGAGTTTGATATCGCATTTTTCACCAGGTTTGATGAATCCGGTGTAAGGTTCTATATGAAGCCAGTCTTTGCAGTAACTCGTATCGTCCAACTTTTTAATGAACTCAAATTGCACTGGTACTTGACCCGTATTTGCTATAATCAGCTCCTTACCACTTGGTTCGAGAAACTTCAATACGTCGAATATTATCTCCGTCGTGTCGACCATTACTTGAGGCAAAAATTCATTCTCCAACTTGTCCAATTTTTTCATAACTTCCTCGTGAATCTTGCGATACTTGGTCATATCAATGACTCTTATCTGAGAATCGAATATCGCGCTGACTGGCTTATGATCGGATATTTTGAGTACTGGATGACTTCGATAAGCAAGAGAAGTAATCGCGTCGCCCTTCCAGAGTACACGATCACACCAGGCTGGCGCTCTACCCTTTTCACTCGAGTCCCAATTATCTGTGCCTGGATCGTACTTATATGTTGGCTTGAACTTTATCACGGCCTCGTGAAAACCTTGAAACACTCGCCCGTTTCTTCGTTGCTGACAGAGCTGATCAAGAGCTAGTACGGGCTCGTAATTCTCCGATGTGATGTGATTTTTTGCTATCGTCGCATCCATTTCGGTTATACGATAGTTCAGATCCCCCAACCAGTAGATATGACTTGTTAGAGAAAAACAACATATTCGAAGGTAACAAATACGGGTTTAAAATTCGTTATTTAAAATATAGGTAAAATGGGGTAAACAGACGGTGGATTTTCATGCAGAAGATAACATTTGGCTTCCTCATAAAAGCGGTTTGACTTTTTTTTAAAGAACTTTGAACGGATTTTTGTTAGAAAAATCAAATGATGAAGTACTTACTCGTGATCCTTGAAATTTTTAGGTGGCATGTATTTGGCGAATGAGAGCCTTGCACATATATCGGCATAATCCTGGTTCCGCCTTTCGTATTCCTCGCAATGTGCCGCCAAGTGAGCATTGACAAAACATATAGACGTACTATGTACAGTCATGCTCACTGCAACCCCACCTTTGTTACCCTGAAAAATCAAAGGGCGTATTCATTAATACTCTCATAATAATCTACAGTCAACGTGTCCGACAATGCTCACTTTTACTCACCATTTTGCCCATAATACCTGTACCAACGGTATCAGTCGAAACTGTCTTTATAAAGGACAGGTGTGCTTCCTGAGCAAAGACGATAAGCATCATTCCCACTAGTCTGACTAATGCCACTTGATGATAAACACCCTTTGGATGTAATGATTTTTTGACCACTTGGCTAAAAAGTGAACAATTCGAACATTCAAGGAAAATGTTGTAACCCTTCTAGTGCCGGAGGCTGGATATCTGGCCTTTGCTGCACTGACGAAAAGGCACCTTTTCGTCAGTGCACCAAAGCCCACACGTTTTTGGAACTGCACTATTGCAAATCAATAAGTCATTAAAGTATCGTTTGCCAATTGTGCCAAAAAGTGAGTTCTAGCGCATCATTATGTTCTCAATATAATGAAAATGTTTTATACCGCCATTCCTCCTCGCGTGGTGTGTCATTAAAAAGGAAAGCTTCTTTGCTTAGATCCAATTCCTGAAAACCAATGGCATATAGATCCGGGGGCTCCCGATCACAGCTCAGCCACTCTTCTACGGTTATTCCGTTCGGTGGCTGTCCATTTACGTTCCACGTTCCCACGAATATTCTAGATGTAAAGATATGGCACAGAAGATTATCTACATAGGCTGCTATTGTTAATTCTTTTTTATTCATAACAGAGAGAAATGTGAACCTGAATTTCTCCGTGTATGTGTAGTCATCTTCCTTGCATGCCATTTGATAACGCACCACTGATTCTCTCGCTGCTACCGGAGTTTTTCCACTCGCAATATTGCGACGTGGGACAACGAGATCCGGACTTTCCAGTTCGACGAGCTAACGACATTAGCGGAGAATAATAATGGTGATATAATTAAAGATTACATTCAATCTGAGAAAAATATTTGTCACATATGAGTACTTACGGGATCGCAAGCTTCACGCACATCGCTAGCAGCTGTATCTAAATTTCGCGTGCTACCAGTGAGCTTTTTTATCCAAAGATAATCCGTCGATGCGCTCTTGTTCTTCTGATAAACTATATTTTCAAATTGATATTTCATAAAAGGGCAATCAAACTCTAATCCTAATGGTAACCTAGATGTATGGAAAAGAGAGTGAAAAAAGGATGGTTGATAATGTTACCTTCGATAGCTCGAAATATTTCGGATACTATAGCACCAGTTCCTACTCCTGGACGCATTTCGAAAACAAGACGCAGTTTTCGTGAGGAGACACTGAGATGAACGTCGAGTCCGTCCTGCTGTTCTGAAGCTGTTTCTGATTTATAATAAACACTTCAACTGATAACATCTTCAAACGAGCTGTTGAAGCAAAGCCATTTTACACTTGTACAAACCTATATCACACTTGAAATCCTGATCAATGGGAATAACTCTTTCGATTGTAAGGTCACTGTAAACTTGAGGTGGATTTCTAGATGTAAGTAAAATTACAAGAGCATTCGTTGTATCCTTGTTGACTAGAGCCAAGAGTCTCGTAGCTTTGACGTATCCTTGAATCAATGATGCCTCCATCGCCTTGTCTCGTGTTAAGGGTATGTATTCATAGTTAGAGCAGACTTTGAACTACTATTCATGTTTTTATAGTTATATTAATTTTTGAGACATAAAAATATGAAGAAATAGTTTTTAAACATAATACAGATTACGGTTACACATTAGAATTTAATCAACAGGTAAATAAGAAAGGATACAATTATCACATTCTCTCCAGATGTGAATTTGGACTGAACAATAGCAATCGGTGCGCTCGGTGCCATTTCTGTATGTACAATGAAATATCAATTTCAAACTAAGTTTTATGAAATTATTACTACAAGAAGACAATTATCCAAGGATTGCATGTATATGGTAGGCAATCAAATATCAGTTATTGACATTAATCGTTATATGATAAAATTTTCTTGCCACATTTAAATATGGTTCTTTCCGCAGTAGTTGATTAATAAGGATATTGAAGATAAAATATGTGTCATATAATACAAGTTGGCTATTTATGATAATACAACATATATATTATCGTGTGAAATTGACCACAGGGTTTTTTTCTGTATTTGTAGCCATTTTATTTGTAAACCCAATCAGTTCTTACAACAATTTATTACAAAAACTTCTCAATTGTGAATCAATAGATTTGCCAATTTCTTATCAACTGATTTGTCCAGAAGAATATTTGAAACTTAGGAACTTTCATATTTTTGAAATGGTTAATCTACAAATAAGTCAATTCTACAATAAAGTTGTGGTATTGAGAAACTAATGCTGGCCGCAGAAACGACTATAGACATATAAAACATATGTCTGAAAGATCTACAAATATTAACCGATGTGTCTATTATAGCATGTTCTTGCAAGTTGTAGTACATTCTTAGACAATGATTAATAGCACAACTGGATCGTGAACATTTTTCATTGAGAACATCGAACAACTATTGTTGCACGTATAAAATTTAGGAACGATCGACATTCGAAAAAACTCTGTGACAGTGATATATTGATAAAAATTTATTGTAAATTTTGTTTAATGTCAGGGGAGGGGGAAGGAGTCCCGTTAATTTTTGTTTATATATAAAACAATCATATATTTAAACATTTGAAAGGCATGTTTGTATTTAAAACAAATCGACTGTGTACTCCTTGTCACAAATTCAATCTTGACACAAGATTTAAATTTGTCATATGCCTCTATAGGATTAATAGATATTACAATTTTACATCACGCTTACTTGTTATTGTTCGGCGAACGCAGTGTTTTTTTTATCGTTTACAGGCAAAATTTTCGTCCCACTCAATATCTGCCCTAACTAAATGTAATTACATGATTGACAGATGCGTTCGGGTTCGTCACAACAGAAGCATAATTACGAGAACTGCATGGATAATGGACGTTTGGGGAAGGGGAAGTATTAGTCGCGAACCATGAGTTACATAAGATAAAGAAGGTAAGATGTGTAGAAGGATTCCACCCATCCATTTGCGTGAATACAATCGGATGAAATTGAGTTTATATATATGACTAGTTAGCTTGTGGCCAACTTAACGCGGGTGCAAAAAAGTTCACACTTTGGCCGCTCAGATGTCGCAGTACTAACTTTCGAGGTTTCAACTTTTGCCGTGCGTTGCTGATTTCTCCCCTAATTCATGCTCCACACTGCCGGCTAGTTCTGCAACAAGCGTGAAGCGAAGACCGTGAAGACTTTAGCTACGCTTGGTATTTACGTATTTACTGGAAACGGTATGTACCTTCTGCGATATACCGACAAAACTTTTATCTTTCCATTCCTGGCCCTAATTTTCTGCTTTACTGTAACGTCTCCATCCAGATTCGCAAGATGTCGCAACGAATTGGCGCGCGAATCAAACCAAAAACAATTGAATATAAGTTTGGTCGAGAAACAATGATTCTTTTTCTCTAAAGTAAATGGAAATGCACCAAGGAACAAAAAGTCTCTATTCGACGATTCGAGTGACATTTTCATTATTCCTATACTTAATATTATACTTAACATATAGAAGGTATATTGAAACGATTTTGAGTCAGCTGGTGCAATTTAATTAGTGTGGTGGTCGAATATTGCCAGAGCACGAGGTGAATTTCCAATCGAGCGAGGATTATCGAGGCTTTCTACACAATGAAAACCTTTGTCCATGCTGTCCACTGTCCGCCAAGAAACCCCATGAATCCAATGGAAAAATGTCTTATATAAGATAACGTGGATTAAATTTAATATAATGTAATAATTCCATTGAAATTGTCAATCCCCATTTGGCACTATATTCTTCTTAATTTTCTTAACCATCAACGAATATACTCCTGGAATAAACATAATTTCTTCGTTATTACATAACCAACAAAAATGGAGAAACATCAATTACCATAATTTGCCATTATTTGCATAGATGTTTACAAAACATAATAGCACAATGACCATACGAATGCATTTCTCGTTACCGAAATATTACAGATGTATTTTAAAGTCCAAACCAAACTATCCCATGCATTCCTTTGACTATACAGCGGATAATAGAGTTGCTCCGAAAAGACATAATGTGCCTAACGAAACTATCAAGTTTTTGGAGGGAAAGCCATCTTGTTTTGTGGGAAACGTGGGAAACTTGTTTTTTTCAGTTAATTATTTTCAAAAACAATATCAAGTTTCCAAGTGAATAACCAGTGGAATTCGATTAATATTAAATTCCAACGTATATCACCTTCCAACCTGAAATTGATTTTTCGTTGCTTAACATCAAAGATCCATTTGATACAGCTACATGTCTACATTCAGAAAATGTCCTGTACGAGTTTTCCCAAATGATTGTGAAAGCCCGTACAGAAAACCACCAAAACCTGCACCAGACAATCCACTTAATTTTCAATTAGCTTGAACGAAAGAAGAAAAAGCAATCCCTGGAAAAAGCCATACTCCGCGGTTCTCTGCACCATGCGACCAAAATCTATCGATAGAAGTTCTCGAGCGATGAACAACGAAATTGGATATTATTGCGGCAAGCTTCCACGGGGTAATACTCGCGGAGGGAAAAAAAGGCAAAAAAAAAAGGACAACCTCCTCGTATCGGCGTTATCGCGCTTGTTTCGCGTCGTGGCACATGCGCCCGTTGAGTCGGAATCACCGTGCCGAGTTTTGCAGTTCCTCTCGTGAGTTCGGCCACAGGGGTGGTGGCGGCTACTCGGAGCGACCTCTGACGTCTAAAAATCGACTATTACGGAGTAGGGGCGTGTTGGCTCTGGTGTTATAAACGGTGGTGGAGAATCTCCACTAGGCGCTTTATCGTTTCATATCAAAGAGGGGGGATGCTTGTGTTACGCATTTAGCGGGGAAGGTTTCGGGCACGGGGGAAAAAAGAACGGAGCGGCACCGACTCTCGAGATGTTCGCGAAGAGTCGCGAGAGTTGCTCGTAACACGTTTAACGTTTACGATAGTGCGACTCGCATACGTAAAATACATATACACATACATATACATATATATATATATATATTTATAAATTATATATATATATGTATATATATGTATATATTTACAAACATATGTATACACATAAATATACATTGCCACGAGGAGGAGGCGAAAGAAGAGACGCATTCGGTGCTGTCGTCGTGGAGCCGCTGCTGCTGCTGCTGCTTCGCGGGCGAGGCTTCAGTTGGGTGACACAGTGATATGGTGATTCCCGTCGATAACTCTCGTTCGTACGAGTATAAAAACAATACGTTTTATCATTTCGAAATGGTCGGACTGAAGATCGTAAAGCCTTGTGTTTCGTGTCGTGCGCGAGTTAATCCTCCACGGAGGATGCTCTAGTTAGAGGGTGACGAGGCGGCGGCTCGCTGCTGCTGCTGTTGCTGTTGCTGCTGCTGCTGCTGCTAGTGCTGCTTCTTTAAAGTTTACCGCTCCTGTCGAACCATAAGCAGAGTTTAGTGCGTTCAGATTAACGTCGATTATTTACATCACGCGTTCCAATTTGACTCGAATCACTTTTATCATTCATCCGCATAATCGACTCGACGCGCGCGCGCGCCTTTGTATATGTGTGTGCGTGCGTGCGTGTGCGTGTGTCTGTGTGTGATTGTGTATGCGTGCGTGCCATCGTTATTGATAATGACGAGGTTGGAGCGCGAGTGAGAACAATAAATTTGTCTGACCTCTACTCCCTTGTTTATGGGTTCGGTTTCTCTAGTTCTTCCATCCAAGGACATCTTCGATTCACGAAAAAGAAATCCGAAGAACCATCTTTCCTCCTTATCGTCGTACGAACAATATTCTTTTCTATCTTTTCGTTATTAATTTCATCCTTAAATATATTCTAGCCACTACTCCCTCTCCGCCCTTCATCCCTTCTCCTTCATATCGTCTCTTTCACCGTAACCCCCTTTGTTCTCTCTTCCATCGCTCCTTTATCCACTCCCACCGACCCATCTACATTTTTAAACCCACGGTGGTGATCATCGTCTTTTTCGTGACCTCATCGCTCGCTACTGGGGACCATGCACCAAATTCTTCGACGGTACGTCACGTTATTTGACCCTATCGTTCCTGCTTAGACTCTGGGTAACTAGTTCATGCTCCCACTCTACCCATTTACTTCGTACGGACCACTGTAACGACTTAGTCCTTTTGTTTTTTGTCCTTTTTTTGTTTCAAGGAACGAGTATTCACTTTTATTTCATATTTGTCATTATCGCTGTATCGATATGAAAAATACTTGAAATATTTATGATTTGAAAAGATTTCAAGTTTTAGCGAATTAATGGACCGAATCTCCTTGTCAAAAGAATTGTCAATCGCTCTTACACACCCACGCTACTCCCCCCTCTCTTGCTCTCTCCCTCTTCCCCCTCCCCCCCTGATATACGTCTGATTAGATCGAACTTTTGTTACCGTGCGCGCGCGCACCCTTGCACATGGAGGTTAACGTGCCATCTCACTCCGTCTCTGTGTGCGTCTGTTTCTCTTAAACACACTCCCTAGTCACTCTTACGGGTAAAAGTAACTCTCCAAGCGTGTCCAAACAGTCATCCGACTGTACCGACTCATCTATTTTGTATATTCGCACATTCGCGTAAGTTCGATAAACGTCATTATTGTAAAAAGCAACGTACAAACGAAAAATATACTCGGACGTACGACTATCCGTGTTAGGAAGTAAGTTTCGTTTAACGAAAATTCGACGATAACGTAACAAACTCTCTCTCACAATCCTGTTCTATGAAAATTGGACTCGACTTGTCCACGGGAAACAAGACGGCGTTCGCGTTCGACGTTTAACCTCAGTGTCGTTCAACGTTCGTTCATAAAACAAAACGAGAGAAAAGAAACAATTAAATTGCTTCAGTTGATCAATTAAATCCCTAGCAACGAAAAATGCAACGATACAACAAAAGTGATAAACAACAATCTACGAATTACGAGGTTACGTCTGTCAAAACAACGAACGAACGAACGAGAACCATGATGTAAAGTGATTGGTCGAATTTTGACGAATGGGAAGCGAACACCCCTCGGCGTTCTCGGTCACATGGGGAAAACAAACAAACGAAAGGCGTGAAAATTTTCCGTCGCTCGTTAAATAAAATTCTCTCGAGATTCTCTAAGAGTGAACGAACAAAGGAAATTTGCTTGTGTCGTTATTGGACCGTGGAATCTCCCGTGGTCGATCTAGCCCGCGTAAATTCGATATCTCGAAGGAGTGCCCCCCACCCCTCTCTCTCTCTCTCTCTCAATCGCTATCTCTCTCCAACGCCCACCACGAGAGACGTCGTATGTAGCGTTACAGCGAGGCGGCGAGAACTATTGACCATCCCGAGAGCGAAGCGAGGCATCCTTGCTCGCCGAGTGCATGGGCGCGGTTCTCTTTGCTTCCTTCGCTCTCTTTCCATCTTTCTCATAACCTATAAAACATATCGTTATTCATTTCTTCATAAAAACAAAGAAAAGATCAACGATGATTAATCATCAATCTTCTATCCTTATCAATATCTTGTTCAAGATGTGATTTTTCTCTTCCTATCTGTATTCCACGATATTCTTCTCAATCTTTATTCTCCTCGATTCACTATCGCCATGTGACAACTGGCATAGTTCCTGTTTGTATTTCATTTCGCATTTGCTCTCCTCGTGCAAGCTTCATTACTCGTGCAAATAGATTGTAATAATCGCACATTTGGATTGGAATTGATTGGACATAGTAGAAAGGACGCTTGGAAATTCTCAAGTGAAATATATACTGGATTCTGACACGATTCTGGTCCGTCGGTGAAGCGATCGATTGTCACGAGATGGCGTGGATCTGGCCTACGGTTTGTTTTTCAGCTTCCCTTACGGGGAAAAACAACACTTGACCTCCTGGCTAGAACGTGGCGAGTGGGGCGTGGCTGAATTAATTTATCCATTCTCTATCACTCTCTGCCTCCCTCTATTTTTCTCTTGGCATATCTTTTTCTTCATCCTCTTGTTTTGCTGACCCTGTGACTCCTATGAGAAACAAAATGGTTTCTGTGTTTATGAAATATTGTAACGGTAACGTGGCAAGTCTAAAGAAAATATCAGCTGGCTTTTAGGGGTGTCGAGCATGCGACGTTCCACATGAAAGATTAATTGATAGGTGTAAACAATTTCTGTCGAGTAGATAGCTTTTAAATTCATTAGCTCAGTTCGTTTCCGGTTCTTTTTGGTATATTGAAGGATTTCCGGAAGTTTACTGTAGTATTGCAAAGTTGGCTATATTGGACCTGTCCTAAAATTTCACCTCACTCCCTGTACATGATATTGGACCGGTACCAAATAGCAGCCTATTTGTGCTGTCTGCATAAAGTTCGATATATTGGAAGTCTACAAGACCTCCCTTACACGGGGGAGTTGCGGTCAAATTTATCGATGGCTAACTCGTAAAGATTTTATTCATTTAGTTTGTTTTTTTGTTCTTTTTTTCCACGGAAATGAAATATTTCTGCGTATTCAGTCCTTCTCGTGCCATGTTGTGTATAACAATTGGCCCAATGTTGTTTTAGACCGGGCGGGGAACCACGTGAAGTTCCACGTGACGATAACGAATGTACAATTGTACAAAACAAAAATAAGAATTTCATGATGGCCTGAAAAAATATTTTACATGGATTGTAAATCCTTTAAAAGTCCATGATCTATTTCAATCCATATCGAATGTTTTTTTGATAAAATATTTTTTCAAGCCATTGTGAAATTCTTGTTTTTGTTTTGTTCAATAAATTGAACAAAATCGTTCTCACACTTGCTCCACTTTCCAGTAATTAAATATACTAGCTCTAATGCTCGAGTCGTTGGAATAAAATGGATTATGAGAGAATGAAAACAATGAAAAGTAGGAAACAAGCTTATTAACTAGAGAATTTTTATTTTAAAAATTTTCGACTCTTAGCTCTATAAAGAAAAGTTCTAGAAAATGGATACTATTAAATGTGTCTCAGGGATGAAATTTAAAGTTTACATCAGACTTGTTCTATTCAAACCTTCGCTATAATTAATACTAAAATTAAAGTTCTTAGAATTATTTTTATTTTTCGTGCAAGAAATTGCAAGAACCGGATGTACTCGAGTTGAAGCATTGATAAATAATAAATAATACAAGCTATTATCTCCCAATTATCTCTGAAGATTTCCTTCTTACTTGTGCACTTACAAACTACGCTTTTATTTCCCTCCGCGAAATTGTAAGCTTGTAGCGGTTAGCGGTAGAACTGATAAGAAATGAAAACCCTGTTGGAAGGGGTTAGCCGCGAGGGGGGATGCGTGTTCGTCGAGGGCGTGGTACGTTTCCTCACTGTATAATTCACCTCCTTCTGCCAACGACGCAGCGTGCCATCGCTTCTTCTCGTTTCTCGCTCTTACCATCCCCTATTTTCTACACTTTGCCATACAAACTGTTTTTTTTTCCTCACTTATTACCGTGCTTTACTGTTTTTCTAATTTAAGATATCTCTGGAAGTAAGCACAGGGCAACGTGGTGCTAAATTTTCTTCATAATTTTTATAAATATCTTTACAAATTCACAATTTTGATAATGTTTATGTTATTTCTCACTTCCGGGAGAATAATATATTATTCTTAACATTGTTATCAATTATTATTTTGATTATTATTATTATTATTATTATTATTATTATTCGGTGCAGTAAAATCTGAATAATGATATGTAAACAAATGTTTCTTGTTTACTTATCATGTAATTTTCGTGTAATTACTTTATGAAATAACACCCTAGATTTACCAACCCCCAGGAAGTCTTAAGGGACGTATGCACCTCAAAGAGACAATTATTGTTTTCTTTTTTGTTATAAATGAAGATAGGTACTTTTTGCAATCTCATATTTGCCGTTAATTTTTAATATAACATTGTGGTTCTCAATTACTCGTGGTTTTTAGGTTTTAGTGAAATAGTAAGATTTCAGCGCATTTGTAAAAATCATGGTTTACTAGAATTGCTGCAATTTTAAATCAGGTTGGAGTTGAGAGTTTGCGCCATGCTCATAATATTTGAGATCTTTCGAATTTTGGAATTGCGCTTGACTCGTACGATTGCTATTCTTTTTTTTATTTTTTGCAGACTTTTTAAGTTTGTAACATCGATTCTTGTAAATGGACAGGGGATTGCGATTTTGCGATGTTCAATTCATTCCCATGGTCACAAAAGATTTTGATGTTGCGATGAAACGAACTGCACTCTCTGGATCTTTGTGCCAGCTTTAGATTTTATAGTGCCAAACTTCAAGTTCACTTAATAGAAAAGAAGTTACAGTCATGTAAAATTGTGATAATGTAACGTTTTTGCGAAGCTGGCATAAACGGGAAAAATCTGCTCTTCCATCATTTTCCATCTTTCTCGACTTTTCCTCATCGAGCAATTCTCCATAGACCAGAGATTGAATCTTTGTATCTTGACTTTTTCACAAATTCACTGATAAAAATAGCAAAAAAAAACGCAATATTTTAACATTTTTTCACTGTCTGACAAACAAAAAGATCCCAAAAATAGAAAAAGAAAATGAAATTCGGTTCTCTAAATTGTTATTCGAAACTTATCAGTAGAAAATTCGTAAAAATTATAAACAAGAAATATTTGAATATTTAAGAAAAGTTTAGTAAACAAACATGAAAAAATGATTCATGTTTTCATTGCAGATGATCGACCGGATCAGCCTTCCTCGTTCTTCCTGGGCCTGGAATAGACACTGACGATATGGTAAGAAATCTCATGGAAACGTTAAGAAACAAATTTAAAAAAGAGAAAGGATAGATGAGAAATTTATATAGCGTGGCAAAAGGTTCACGTTTAACTACAAGATGATGAAGCATGGTTCGAGTCGGTCTGGCAATTGGGGAGGTTTTGAGGGCAAGAAGAGTCCAGCCTTGAAAAAAAAAAAAAAAAAAAAAAAAAAAAAAAAAAAAAAAAAAAAAAAAAAACAAAAAAAAAAAAAAAAATGGAAAAAGAAAAAAAAAACAAGAAG
>JAPYZU010000899.1:0-21519 GCA_030523005.1 Tryphoninae sp. B BG-2022a
ATCCGAGCGTCGCTCGCTCACGGACACACGCCAGTATGATTGTGTACTGGGCGCGTAAGAGACTAGAGAGGGGGTAAGTTTTACGCGCGATCTGGCTGCACTGCTATGGAATGCCAACGGCCTAGTGCACAGACACCAGGAATTATCCGCCTTCTTACACACCAATAAAATCGATATCATGTTAATCTTAGAAACCCACTTCACTAGTAAAAATTATCTCAATATCTATACGATATCGATATACAATATCTCTACGATAGAAAACAGCCTGTTGAGACTGGCCACGGTGGCACCGCAATAATTATAAAAAACGTAATTAAACACTATGAGATTGAAAAGTTCGGGGATAAACAAATACAAGCTACAAACATAGTCGTGGCCGATTTGAACCGCAGATCAATTACCCTTTCACCAGTTTACTGTCCCCGGACCTTGCTTTAGAGCAGGTGGCGATTTCAATGCTAAACACCATTGGTGGGGTTCGCGAATCGTCACCCCCAGAGGATTATTCAGAGCCATCACGAAGGGAAAATGTAATCAACTATCTGCTTTAAACCCCACATACTGGCCTACGGATACCAATAAAACTCCAGATTTGTTAGATTTCTTTGTAACGAAAGGAATAGCTAATAAATTTATTCAGATAGAGTGAATAATTGATCTATCCTCTGACTATTCTCCAGTTATGCTCACACTGAACATTGGCTTAATTAATAAACATATTCAACGATCTTTTTATAACGAACAAAAAATTGATTGGGATCAACTCAGATAAAAAATCACCGGAGAAATAACTATAAAGTACTCAATAAAAAATGGCGCAGAAATCGATGACGCAATGGAATATTTCACACGCTTGATTCAAGAAGCTGCCTGGGGAACAACACCGGTAACTAATCCCAAAGGCGTATTCAAAACTAATTCCAAAGTAGTATTCAATATCCAGCTCTCATCAGGAGTAAAATTACGGGAAAAAGAAGGTGAAGAAGGAAGTTCCAACTGAGCAGAAACCCCATTTCTAAAACTATCCTGTACCGAATTACGCACGAGCTGACCGGTCTCGTCAAGAACTACAATAGTATCACAATCCAATCTAAATTATTGAATTTATCCAAAACAAAAGTCACAGACTACTCCCTATGGAAAATGACCAAAAACATGAAATGGTCACGGCAACAATGACCCCCTATCGACAAAGGTGATGGATTTTGGGCTAAAAGCGACACTGAAAAGGCCGAGGTCTTTGCCAAAACACCTAGCAGAGGTTTTCACCTTAGTTGCCAACCAAACTAGTGATAACGACCTCGAAATAAATGATTTCTTGGAATCTGATTTTCCATTCTCCTTCCTCATCAAACCAATTACCCACCAAGAAACCCTGCGAACTATCCTGAAAGAAACCAGGTCAAAAAAGCTCCTGGTTATGATTTAATTACGGGGAATTGCTGAAAGAACTACCACGCAAAGGACCCATCTTTATAACGAATTTGATTAACGGAATCATTCGTACGACACAAATGCCCAGTTAATGGAAGTACGCACAAATTATCATGATTTCAAAACCAGGGAAACCACCGCCTGAAAAAACTTCTTATAGACCGATAAGCCTTTCGCCTATCCTCTCCACAATTTTAGAAAAACTTCTACTCCTAAGAATCAACGTAGAGATAGAGAAAAAGGGCTTATTCCCGACCATTAATTTGGATTCAGAAACAATCATCCAACGATTTATCAAATCAATAGAATCTACAACACCATAATTAACACCCTGGCGGACAAGCAATATTGCTCAGCAGTGTTTCTTGATATCCAGCAGGCATTTGATAAAGTTTTGGCACACCGGTATATTATTCAAAATTAAACTACACCTGCCGCAGTTTTACGTATTCTTAAAACCGTACCTATCTAACAGAAATTTCCAAGTACGATATGCTCAGGATTATTCATGTTTTTACGCAATTAAATCTTGTGTGCCAATAGGAAGAAACATCAGAGCAGCAACCTTCGTCGATAAAACTGCCCTCCTAGTTACACAGAGAAATGCTGTAACTGCGTTCAAAAACTGCAAGGAGGAGTGAATAAAGTAAACAAATGGATGAAAAAATGGAAAATTAAGGCGAGCAAATAAAAATCTGTCCACATAACATTCACGGTAAGGAGAGGCAACTGCCCAAGCGTTAAACTGAACAAACAACCCTTTCCGATCGTAGATGAAGATAAATGTTTCAGCATGTACCTCCACAAAACATTTACATCGTCGAAACACATAAAATCCAAAAGGAAAGACCTGGACTCGAAATTAAAAAAAGGCTTATCGGACGAAAATCCCAATTATCTCTGCACAACAAACTCAACATCTACAAAGCCATACTAAAGCCGATTTCGACGTATGGAATCCAACTCTGGGGAACAGCCAGCGATTGAAACCTAGAGATTATCCAACGATTCCAGTCGAAAATGCTGAGTACCATTGGAAACGCCCCGTAGTATATAAAAAATACTGCTCTCCATGAAGACTTCAAGATAGACACCGTCCAACAAGAAATTAAAAAATGGAGCTGGGCTTGAAATTGAAAAAAAGTGTATTGGCTTATCAGACGAAACTCCCAATTATCTCTGTACAACAAACTCAACATCTACAAAGCCATACTAAAGCCGATTTCGACGTATGGAATCCAACTCTGGGCAACAGCCAGCAATTCAAACCCAGAGATTATCCAACGATTCCAGTCGAAAATGCTGAGTACCATTGGAAACGCCTCGTAGTATATAAAAAATACTGCTCTCCATAAAGAGTTCAAGATAAACACCGTTCAAGAAGAAATTATAAAATGGAGCTGGACTCGAAATTGAAAAAAAGTATATTGGCTTACCAGACGAAACACCCAATTATCTCTGCCCGCCAAACTCAACATCTACAAAGCCATACTAAAGCCGATTTCGACGTATGGAATCCAACTCTGGGGAACAGCCAGCAATTGAAACCTAGAGATTATCCAACGATTCCAGTCGAAAACGCTGAGTACCATTGGCAACGTCCCGTAGTATATAAAGAATACTGCTCTCCATAAAGAGTTCAAGATAGACACGGTTCAACAAGAAATTTTAAAATGGAGCTGAATTTGAAATTGAGAAAAAATGTATTGGCTTATCAGACGAAACTCCCAATTATCTCTGCACGACAAACTCAACATCTACAAAGCTATACTAAAGCCGATTTCGACGTATGAAATCCAACTGTGGGGAACAGCCAGCAATTGAAACCTAGAGATTATCCAACGTTTCCAGTCTAAAACGCTGAGTACCATTGGAAGCGCCCCGCAGTATATAAAATTACTGCTCTCCAGGAAGACTTCAAGATAGACAGCGTCCAACAACAAATCAAAAAATGGAGCAGAAGTTACCAAATCCAACTGAACTCTCTAAATCTGAATTAGTGAAATTTCACTAAATTTCAGTCATATTTTACTAATTTATTTAACGAAAAGTGAGTCACTAATGATTAGTGAAAAATCACTAATTTGTTAGTCAAAAATGATCGCTATAAAAATTAGTAACATTTGACTACACAATTAGTAGTCAGCACAGCTGATATGTTCATGCAACTGCCGATTGTAGTTCTTCGCGCGAACAATATGTAATAATCTCATACGTACCGACAAGAAAACAAAACGTTCATACACTTTTTGCTTTTTCCCTTAAAACTTTTATAAAATAAGACATCACAATGGCAGAACAAAGGAACTATCGGGTCGGGAACTGGCACCTGTGATTGGTCGATCGCTGAGTCCTGTACTAATTGATTAGTAATCGTGTAATATCACTAATTAATTAATATAAACTGTATTGACTAAATAATAATCAATCGTATCACTAATTTGCTTTAGTAACCCTAATTTACTATTTTTTTACTATTCTATCAGTGAAACGATGCGTTTATCACTATTCCACTGGTAGGACAATCATTTACTAATTGAATTAATCAATTTTTCACTAATTCGGATTTAGAGAGAAAAATCATCCAAATCAGCTGGCGACAAATTTAGTTGAAGATATTTCTCAAACGAAAAAAACTCCGAAGATTTAAACCAGGATACCTACATCAACGATGCGACTAGGAAAAATAAAAAATCAATTTACAAACAACAGAAATAATTAGTTATATAATTTTAATGCAGCGGAGCGTCAATGAACCTTCAGCTGACTTTTGTTTTCCACTCAAAACTATTCATTGTTATTTCCAATAACAGATTATAATTGTAAAACATTAAAAAAAAAAGTTTTAACTCCTCAAGAAATACAAATCTGCCGCCAAAATTACCACCCGGTAATGAAATCTGTAAATTTTGTTATCGAATTTTGGAATTCTTCAATCTTCACCGGATGTGGAAATATCAGTTGTATAATATACTCAAATTTCAATTCATTCCGTATGATTAATTTAGAAATGGCATTCATTAGAAAAATTCATAGGCCGCAGGGACGATAAAGAAGAGCTGTCACATCACGTTAAGATTACTTCTAATTCGGCGTTGGGTTACCTCATCTGTTTTATCTTGCTCTAGTATGATACCAATTGTGCTATCGTACTCACAATCATGTTACCGACTGAATCTATAGCAGTCGGTAATAGACGATGCTGCGTCGCTCCGATGATATGAAATTCTATTTCCTATTTTCCGAGAATTGATTCCTATAACTCGCACATAAGCAAATTTGCTTCCACTATATATATGAGATTTTTAGGATAACTTTGATTTATTAAGTTTGAGACATTAATTGTGACGGGAAAAATAGGCGAATAATTCCCTACCACTGTACCCATTGGACATTCAGGCAGTCTCGGTGGGTACAAGAAACTGCAACGACCCTTCTGTGGCGCTGCTGGTCATTCTTACTCTACATTAGTATTGCAGAGTGCCTTGCGCCAGCGTGAAACGTGGAATCTGTCGCCGTCTTCACATACTGAGCCGTTTGACAGTACAATAAATATTTTTAGTCATTAGGTGCATCGATACTGATTATATCTTTGTCCTCGGACCGTGTGTGTAATTACCTCCATCACCATCTTTTTCAACCCATGAAAAAACGATTTACAAAAAGAAAAAAGGACAAAACCGACCACAATGCCACCACGACGCAACAACGGTGGTTTACTTGCAAGGGTTAATTTTCCCTTGTACACCCTTCAAATGTTAACTAGCAGACACATCCTCGTTGGTGGCGGTGGTGGTTCATCAAAAACCGGAGTCGCCAATGGATTTGTGAGAGAGATATAAAAATTGTTATAGATCTCGTTACAATTATCGGAATTTTTAATCGATGTATAATAACCAGTATATCTATTGTTCCTCTGGATATGTAGGAAATTTTCGAACTTTCTCACAATGGTTCACATTTTGTCGCCGAAGAAGTGACGAGACATGAAACTGGACCTAGCGTTGTGATGAATTGCGCCTCCTTCACCGATGGAAAGAGAACTTGGGTTGTGGCTGGTCAAGAGAGCCACTGTCAGCTATACAATGTTACAGCCAAAGTAGTGACTTTGGAAAATGGAGAAATACCAAGAACTAATAGTATCAGTGGCAGAGATGGTATCAGACAAAGGAAAAAGAGCGAACGGGGAGAGGAACAGTCATACCAGGTTAAGGATAAAATTGAAGAAATCAAGGATAATAATTCCAATGTTAAATGTAAAAAATTGCAGCTAGTCGTCAAACCTGCTGACAGTATACAAACTGATTTTAGGTATGTTACTTGCATTACTTATTACAAAAACATTAGGTAGTTTCCCAATAAAATTAAAATTATTACTCAATAAAGTCGAATTAGTTGTGACTAAAACAAAGATAAATACTACTAGTAGAGTAAAAAATTCTATTCAATTAAGACTGAACCAATGCAGGAAAGCAAGCAGCTACTGCTCTACTATCGACCTTTATACGTTTTCCATAAGCTTCGTTCCATCAATTTTTCAAAAGTTCTTCACAAAAAAAAGGGAATGGTGGATAATACTAGATTTTAACTATTTTAACAAAAATACTGTTATCTAGGTAAAGTATATATATAACCATGGATAAAGATTATTAAATTGGAGCGATTACATATTTTGATATTTTTGTTGATTATAAATTAGTAGTAATAATACTATGATGATGCAATTTGCAGATTGGTATAGGCTTAATATCGCTATAACTTTTGTTAACTATCAAACCAAGTATTTAAAAATTCTCCATAGAGAAGTTACAAATCCACTATTACTCAAGTCATAATTACAGGAACAACTATCTTCGAGACATGGCAGTGGTGAGATTGGTCTAATTGTGTAGTATAGTACATTTGAGAAATGTACAAATTTTCAAAAATTAATCAATGTCAAGAACAATCGAATTACCGATACAGTATTTGCAAGTACTAGAAGATGTGGGTTAATGGGACTACCTATGTTAATAACTAACGAAAATGATCTACCCATTACAGTTAAATTCTATTAACAAAGAGCAGATGGCAACTATAATCAATATAAAACATATACTTGAAATCTAATTCTGCTAATGTTTTCAAAATGTTCAACCTTTTAGTACAAAAATTAATAGTATCGTCTTTTAAATAATTATCATATTGATAAAACAAACAATATTCTTCTTTAGCTCAAAACTGCAGCCATTTTGAAAAAAATGTAATAAAAGGAATCAAATAATAAATTCCACAAGATTTTGGTATTTTTCCAAGTCAATCGTAATTTGTATTTTAAGAAAATGGATCGCAATTCAAGTACAAGCTCAGTCAGTGTTTTATATTGTTTCGACAATGATTAATCTAGACTAAAGACTTAAGTAGTGAATTTACAATTTGTGAGAAGGTAGAAGGCTCTTTTATCCCTATACGATGAATACAAATCGTAAAATATTTATTCTCTGATTTCTAGCAAAGTCGAGGCTCTACAGAGAATAGTCAGGGTAAGCCCTAATGGAAAGTTCATGGCTACTGGTGGTACAGACGGCCACATAAGAATCTGGCGATTCCCTCAATTGACCAAAGTTCATGATATTGAAGCTCATACAAAGGAAATCGATGACATGGATTTTAGTCCCAATGGCAATATCCTTGCAACCATAGCCAAAGATGGGAAAGCATTTCTTTGGGACGTAAGCAAAGGGACTCAAAATAAAGAATTAACGTGGGGTCGAAGCGACCAGGGCAAGTACATGTACAAAAGGTTACGTTTCAAGAGGCCTGTTGACGAGCGTTCCAAGAATCAATTGTTTACTCTGTCAAACGCAATTGTCAGTAAAAATCCAAGTTTTCTTCAATTGTGGGATACCGATGCCGGTACAATCTTGAAAAGCGCGTCCTTCAAAGAGACTTTATCGGCAATGGCAGTTTCGGACGATGGAAAATTCGTCGCTGTCGGTACAATGTTCTCCGGTAGCGTTGATATTTTCATTGCGTTCAGTCTACAACGTGCTCTTCACGTGCCGTCTGCCCACAGCATGTTTGTAACGGGCTTGGAATTCTTGCCAACAAAATTGGATGGTCCATCAATAACTAGCAACACGGAAACTGCAGTTGTCAGTATATCCGTGGACAATAGAATTTGTGTACACAGCATTCCATTCAGACGTGAGTTTATTTTCCAACTATGAATATTATACTCATCTGGTAAAAACTGTATGATAATGTATGTTATGATTTTTTGCAGATACACTCCCTTTCTGGTTCGTCATAATCTTCATCGTTTTAACTATCTGTGGCGCGTTTATATTCTGTAGTTATTTGGGCATATGACCCGCGAAAAACATTCAACAAATAGGTAATGTGCGGTCTGCTGCTCCTAAAATGTATTATTCAGTAGCTTCGCTCGATTTTTAACGCAAATTTATTATCTTTTCTCTCGCAAAATCGGTATAACCGTCGTTCAATCGTGATATATGTATATATAAAAAAACGCGGCAACGTTCCCAATGCAAAGTCATTACATATATATTACGGTGCATAAGATAAAGATTGTCAGTCCATCTGATTTGGCTTGCGGTATGAGCAAAATGATGCATACAGTGATAATATCATGAAGCATTTATTTGCAAGAAAAAACCAAGAAATAAGATATGCATTAGTGACACGAAAGAGAAAATAATAATTGTAAATAAATATCTGGACGAACTAATTGTTCGTTTGTGTGGATCATCACTTCCTGGCTGTAAGCCAAGAAGTCTCGCACGATTTTGTTTCTTCTCGACATAATATTGCGGCATAAATAAATTATCGCATTTATGACGACAAAGTGATAATTCATGGTTAATTACACAAGAAGTATAATTCACGTACAGAGAAAATCATCAACTTTTTTGATTACACATTATATTATGTCAACTAATATGAATGACATCTTTTCGATGCTTGTGAATACACTTGGATTCGAAAATGACCATACTTGAGACGTATCAGGAGAGCAACCGTATTAGGGTATATCGTTTGGTGGTTTATTGTCGATACGAATCGCGAAATTTCGTTAAGTTCGAAAAGACAATATTGCTGTCAACAAATTACATATTCTTTGGAAGCTCCAATTCCGTGAACAAAAGTTGGTATTCCAGAATGAGGGAAATATGTTTCTTTGTTTATTTCTATGACTGGTGGGAATCAATGATAACTTTCTATCACACGTCATTTAATTATCACAGATTTGTTGTCTATTGTTGAATCAATACACAGTGAGTATAAATATAGTTGATGGTGCAATGAATATAGTTTTGTAATTTCTCAATTCCCATGGGTTTGAATATTCTTGCTATCTTTCGGATAGTGAAAAAATTGGGACTGGCACGTGTGAAATTGGTTTGATTTTCTATCCTGTATTTTTTATGAAAAAAACAATTACATGACTATTTGAGACCAAGTGAAAAATACATGTACATTCGACCGATTAACAGTCTCAACATAATTTAACCCTAAGATAAATACAAATAAATATATAAGTACTTAGCACTTATTATCTCGATGATATTACAAAACCAAATCGAAACACTAACAATAAGACGAAGAACAGAATGCAAATGACACAAGAAACAAAGAGCAAACTGTGTGATAATAAAATCAACCTACCGGTGATATAACTTTTCTCAGAGTGCTTTGTTCTATTGTAAATTGATTTTAATATTAGTTGAAGGAACTGGGAAGGTTCGAGTGGAAAAGATGACTGCATTGCTCTGGCTTAAATCGTACCTAATCTATTAATATTTCATAAACAAGGCAAAAACAATTAATTCTATGTCAGCTAATAAGCTGACAAACTGTGCTAGTCTCGAACCTGTCCCAACCTGTCAACCGTGTAATTAACTATTGCTCCAGGTTTCCCTAAAGCTTCAAGCGTATTGCAGTGCCTTAAATACGGGTGGAAATCTATTTTCTTATCGGTGGACGTAAAATGTAAAGTTCTCAAATAACGTTATGAAGAATTAGAACTGGTAATTCTACAAGATTGTCATCAGGGAGTAATCATAACCATGGAGACTAGAGTACAGGAGATCGAACGCAATGTTAGAAAAATTATGGAACAAAGCGAGTAACGATCTGATAATTGCACCGTCTGGCGGCGCCACTTCTGCACGGAACCGTCAAGCGCGATGATTCCGAGTCGATTAGCTTTTGAAAAAATCAAATTAGACAAAATTTCAAAAATTTGTGGCTATCTTAACGCAAATTTTTGTTTTGTTTGTTTGATAAAAAATATGATCAAACAAACATTTTAATTAATCAAACAATCACAAACAAACAACAAACAATCGTTATAAATTAAAAAAAGATGCAAAAGTCGAAGTCAAGGGGCTAACTTTACATAGCTTATACTGACATCTAGTGAATGGAAACCTGGTTCATAGCCAAGTGGTTTAAACTACAACGGGTAAAGAAGGCACCTATGTCGCTTGACTGCACAGCATAGAGCAATAAATAAGGAAAATACACTAGGAAGTTAAAGAACAAAAATTTTGATAAGTTCGTCAACCGTCATTTACTACATCAAACAAAAATCAAAACAACGTAATAAATACCTTGATAACAAAGTGTATTGCACTGTAATGAAGAAAAATGACTTCAGCGAAAGATGATGAAGATTATTGGAACAGCAGTGACAAACATTCGTTTAGTTTCGATCAGAACAATGAGGTTATGATACAAATGAAAAGCTTTAACTATATCTGTCAGTGAAGCTTCTGATTTGATAAATACACAGACGGAATCATTGAATTTTTGTTTCGTCATTGTACGCAGGTGGACAATTTATTTGGCGTTTCGAAGACTGGCACAGCTCAATTAAGAGCCGGAATTTCGAATATCGAAATCTGCGACTCTTATTTTCAGCCGGATGACTCTCGAGCCAATTTGAAACCTTTGCTCTCCATCATTACCGAACAATCGCTCAATGCCAGTAATACAAATTTATTTACTTTTTGTGTATTTGTATTATTAATGCATGACCCTCTGAAGTAAAATTAATGCGATTTCAAAGACTTACTTCTATATGAAACAGATATAGATTTAAAAAGATAGATTTTTTTATCATTTTCATTCTTCAAAGAAAAAGTCCAAATAAATATGCCTCAAGGAAGACGTAACTAATTTTGATGAAACTTTGCTATTGACTGTGGGTGAAAAATACCCTACTTTGCTATAATTCCCATTCCAAATTCTAATAAGTTTCTAAGATTTTTAATTGTCGGCCAAAAGCTTTTTAGTTACTTAATTAAAACTGCCGATACTAAATTGTTCAGGAATAACCTTATTTGGGATTCCATTTTTGCACGATTGGTCAAAATATTCTCAATATAATTTGGTAGTGACATCCTGAATCTTACCAAATTTGTATTATTTTAAGAAACTTTGATAATTATTCCAATTCGAATAATATTGCAATCATTATCATTGGATAAACGATACATTTTCTAAAATACATTACCATCACACAGAAATGCATAACTGCATGAAAATAATGAGGAAGCATTATGTTAATGTTAATTTACATCGATTTTCCATAATGTACTTAAAGTTTTTATTATAAATGTTAAAGCCATACTGTGACATTACCTTCAATCTGTTCTGGTCACAATGATATCGATATCACTAGCAGGTAGCCTCATACGCTATGAAGAAGCTTTGGATAATTGGATATACAAAATGGATAATTTTTCTCCTAGGTTGTATATGAGTATTATAGTGACCGTGTTTGTGGGTCTATAACGTTACTGCCGAATTAGATATTATTGCCTTTTTAAAAATGGTCAAACCTGTCTAGGCACTGACGTTATGGGGTATATAATTATAGATTCCAATGGTGCTATAATGTGATATTAACAGTTTTGTTTTTTTTTCAAGATTGTATTACTACTAACAAATGAGTTGACGTTGATTATCAACACAGCCCTCGAAATTAATAACATGAAATGCAATACATAAGCATCCTATCGATAAACCATACCTCAATGTCAAACTATTTTCCACATACAAAGATACTTTAAAAGTTTTAACATAATCAGACATACTTTTTCTTGTGTAGTCTTGACCGCCGATAAGGTGTACTTGCCAGAGGAACCGTCTATTGTACAACCTGACATCACGTTAAGAAGAATACTATTAGGCCAACCATTTTCGTTGGAGAAATATAAGTCACTCGCCAGTAAAACTGCATTATTAGATGCCGCATTAGCCAGAGGCGATGGAAATGCTACTTTGATAGTTAGTTAATTTGAAATCTTAAATTGTGCAATCACAAAATGTTATTGCAAAAATTGTCATAGATTTTGTTTCATTTATCGTACATGCTAGAAATATTTGCGTCTGCATTCACACAGATGAGCTAATAATGTTAAGATAAAATATGTAAATTTAATATGTTTTCTTTTCTTTCTACAGATCATTTTATTCATTGCTAAGACTCTAAAATGGCCGTTGGTTCAGAGGCTTATGATGGAACGGCCAGACGCGATTCACGCGTATATACGATATCTGGCAACAAGATTGCAAGTTAATGAAATCACCGACCTTCTGACGTAAAATTCGATTATTGAATAATTATCTAATTATGAATTGATCAATCATTCAATTGAAAATCGATCCTAATATTACCTAATGTTACTCGTTTTTTATGAGTGTGATTCGGTTGTGCTATTTCCTGTTGAAAATTTTAGTAGATCAGTAAATACGAAAGTATATAAAATTAGCTTTAAAATTTTCAATTGGATATTGATTCATAGTAATGTAAAATAATAAGAATTGTGAATACTGAATGAATCTCCAATTACAGAATGCAGGGTAGAACATTGGATGCTGCTGTGAGTATAAAGCATTCACCATTTACAAGAGAAAACATTCGATTTATGTTTTGTCTGATCTGTAGATGACACATATCAATATCATTATCAGAAATACGAGAGATACAGCTAGACTGTTAGAAAAACTTGGGAAATGTTACAAGACGCAATTTTTGGCATTGCCGGATTGCAGAGAGGCCACATTTGTTCACAATTATATAAAATTGTTGGGTATGAACCAATAAACAAATAATTGGTCTATAAAAACATGACATTTAAGCTCTTTTTTTCTTTTTATAGAATGGCAAATCGCTTTAAAAAGTACGCAGTTTGATGAAGTTTTCGAGGTAAATTCTTCGTTGCTGGATTGTCTCCGATATGCGTGTAGGGATCATTATAATTCACCCGCCGGGGCTCTGGCATCACCCACGATGTTGGCAAAACAGCATGATATTTCACCGAGACAATATCAGCAAGTCGTATTGAAGATTCGAGCCTCGATGCAAGAATGGGAGGATATCGACAATCTACTGTTGTCAAAGGTAGTTCGCTATTCAACTTATTGTTTTTAATATAACGTGAATGAAGGAATGACTAATAATTCAAATTTGTTGTTTCTGAGTAGCATAAAAAACGAATATTAAATATGTGGTTCATTATGATTTAGAGCTGGCTTGGAACGCCAAAACTACAAGCTAGCCTACCTATAGAAGAGATATTAAAAACGCTAGCAGAGAATCAAGCGCCTATACCAGTTTTGGAGAGATTTTTAAAATATGTCGACAATGAGGAAACGCGTCAGCAGCTTGCAAAAACCTACAATTGTTCTCACAACCCTATGTAAATTATATCGACGATTTGGCATGTAAACGATATGTATGTGACGGTAATGAGATTAATGAATTTGATACAATCAATACTCATAGTTCGATTGATTTTTGTGCATGGAGATGAAATTTCCATATCTGGCAGAAAACAAATTTACCAACGATTATGAATATTCTGAAACTGAAAAATGGTATCTTTATTACGTCCAAGCTCGTAATATATGAAAATATATGAACAGCAGGAATATTCTGCGAAAACAATATAATGAAAGAAACTTATTGTTAGAACCAAATAGTTGCACGCAATAATGCACATGTATGCTGATGCATACTGATCCAATAATCTTAAGTCGTACGATAGAATTTAAGTTTTAAACTATATTTTCACTGGAGTTTTGGTTAATGATGTTTTTAAGTTGTCACCGTTAAATACCCTCTTTTTTTCTTTTGCATATTACACAAAATACTTTTTTGCATATAAGAAAGCGGTACCAGGTCAGTTTAATGGTCGTTCTTCAATGACTTGAAACGATCTTGCGAAGATAAACACTATATGCTTTTTTGAACCCAGTACTACGGACATGGCGTAATTCCGTTAACATTTGGTGGAGCTTGTTGACACGGTTGAACGACGGGATATTGCGCGTACTGTGGCTGGCCTGGGACCGGGTACCAACTTTCATGATCGTTTTGCGGCGACAAGGGAGGATAAATTGCTTGCTGCGGATGCATATAAGGTGAATAAACGGCCGATATGGTGGGCTGAGCGTAATTTTCTGATCCTGATGTATATATATGAGGCGGCGGATAAGCATTTGAAGAATTTTCATCGCCGATTCCCGGATGTGCCACGTACGGTACAGGATAGAAGCCCGGTTCGGGAACGTAGAAACCTTCACCCTCGCTTTGGAAATATGGCATCGTCGCGTAGATGGCCGGTGGACTATAAGGCGCCTGAAAAGATTATTGATTCCCATTAAATTGTGGCGATTGAATAGATAATTTAATACAAGGTGTATTGCCGTGCCGAGGAGAATCGTTCTTTATTCCTTTATACCGCGGTGGTTTGATACTCACAGTATTCAGATGATAAATCGGATGCGCCGGCGGATAACCCTGCTGATAGACATTCGGCGGAAGGAAGTTGCGGTTACGACCTATTAATATTTGAAAATCAACATTAAGTGCTTTGTGTCATTTGGTAAATAGGTTTTTTATCTCTGTATACTCACGTTAGTATGCAAAATCTTTTGATTAATCAGAAGATATCACTTTGAGACGCGTAAAACAAATTCAATTTGATTGCATGATATTTGCAAAAACGACCATTTTTTCAGTACATTTTCAAGCGATGTAAAACTTATTGTCAATGATGAATTCTTACCTTCGATATGTTTATTCTTATGTCGTGATAAGGAACCATTTTTTCGAACGTTCGAATAATCCTTTGTTCTGTCGTTATTCATCAGAGAGGACTGAGATTTGTTGGAATCACCGACGGGCTTTGTCATAAATTCGTAATTTTTCTGCCCATGAGAATAATCTTGCGTATCATTCCTACGATTATTGAACGGCTTGATCGCACATTGCTGACCGTTGCTTGTTTTTGTAGTATTCAACGGTTGGTCATTACGTCGACGAGGGCCATAGTTTTGTCGTGGACCGTTCGCGAAATGAGGAGTTTCGCTTTCGCCTATTATCGACGTTTGCTGCATATTTCCGTCCATGGGAACATTTGGAGGCAGATTTCCCTGTGGTATGCGACTCGGCAAGATGGTCATGGGTTGACCGTTAGGCCCACATCCCCACATATGATTCGCCCGGAAATACTGTGTTCAATTAATAACAGAAAATTCTGAATGTGTTTCAAACAAATTCTACAATGAAATTCAATAATAGTGGAAAAAACGATAATCATCTCGCACAATGGTTTTAGCAGAATTATAAACTGGACATTTTCGTGTTCGTTTTACATACCTCGAGGCCAAGATTGTAAAAAAATCTTAATGTCACCGTATCTTGAAAGAGAGAGAATACAAAATGTATCATTCTGTATGCATTTGTAATAATTACTTACAATAAGTAAATATACCTGCAAACGGTAAGTCACTTCCATTTGTGTCGATGCTAGCCTGAGCCGAGAAATTTATAGCGCGAATAGTTCGATCCAAAAGGCTTCCAGGCGTCGGCGGTTCACCCGTGAAACACGGAAATGGAAACAAATAGGCTCTGCCGTCAGGCGAATTGCATACCGCGTTGGCATTTATCGGAAAGAGCGGTGGCATACCTGCAAATCACAAAAGCGACGAATGACATTTTTTTCAATTGCAATCGGCCATCAATCATGAAAGAATGATGCGAACATCAAATCTTCTATTTTTTGTTACCAGGGTGAGGCACGTAGAAAAGATCGCCGGGCGAGTGGATAGAAACTTCCTGAAGCGGTTGAGTTATCGAATCAGGAGTTAGTGGCTCAACATTCGGCGATAAGCTGTCCAGATTATCATTACTTGCAGATTCCACTGCCGTTGGAGAAGTATTCTTGCTTGAATCTTCAGCGCTTTTCGCGACTGTCGGTTGTCCGGGAATTGGGGGTGTATTGTCAAGCAACACTGTCACCGGCCGTACGTCAATCGCGTTCTGCAAAAGAAATTCATCTCTCAATACTTATTTATAATAATCAAAAATAAAAATATAAACGTCGATACGAGTACTAACAATGTTTAAAAAATACAAAATTACAATCAAGTTGAACTTAATTTGAAGTATGTAGTACTTCATTTGTTTTTAAAAATATTGTATTGTATTGTTCCAAAATTTAAAGTACTTTTAAGAGGCAGTATTATGGACTGTCAATGAGTTTAGCTAGAGTTCGGAAGGGACGCCCGCACGACGTAATTCACAAATTCTCTGACACCATGCAAATGGTTGGAAGAAAATACACATCGGCATTAAAACTTCTCTGAAGCGGTTATATTATTATGCACAATAATGAATCGCATTTTTGGGATAGTCCAAGCATGGAAACAGCTGCGGATCCAGCCCATTTACACTTTTGTCGGAATTTGAAATATTAAGGTTAATATCAATAATCTGATTTTCGTGTTTTCGAAAAGTAGGTACAACTTGTTGACTAACTTTTCAGGGACCGATGAAAAGTTTGGTTGAAGCGAAAAAAAGAAAGAACTGACGGGCAATTACTCATTGCTGGGAAAGCAACTTATAGTGAATACGCGTGAGCGAAATACTCGTGCATACAATGTAGAAGTAAGCACATTTATTTGTCAAGGATCCGATTTATAATCGTATGTCTCAAGAACAACCTAAAGAAAAATAAAAGTTTAGAGTTTGCCAGACAATTCTGAAGTATAATCGCTGGAAAAATGGAAAGATTAATTAAATTTTTAAACGAAATACCATCGGCAACACTTACGTGGACGGTAAAACCGTGGCAGGAGTTATATGTCCCCATTGTATAATCTTGAATTCCTGTATTTTTGTCTTGGTCGCTGCAAAATGAACCATAAATCATATCAAAATCAAAAAATCAAATATAATCAAATAATCAAATAATGGCCATAATCAAAAAATGAGATGAAATCTTTTGAGAGACACCTTTTAAAGAGCACGTTTACCTAGTTTCTTCGTCCCAAGCCTCAATATTTTCTGTATCTCCAGTTTTATCATCAGCACACTCTTCACTACTGTTATTGTTTCTATCAGGTTGAGCTTTTGCATTGTGCGTGAAGTTTGAGTCCCTTAATTTGCGGGTACTTGACTGCCAGACATTTTTCCATTTATGATCTGACAATGCGATGATGACCGAAATTATTGACTGTAAATTCATTGATCGAAGTTTTGACATTTTTATCAACTTACTGGTCTCGTATGTCGAAGTTTTCCTGCAGGTAGCCAGGCCCCAATTATTATTCGGCTTACCACGTCGTGGAGGTATTGGCTTGAGCGCAGAATAAGGAAGAATTCTCTTCTCACCGAGTTCCTCGATAAATACGAGAACGGGTCCTTCATCTTTGCCCATCTCTTGTATATGACCGTGCAAAAAAGTGGATTCGCGTTTACCACCGGAGATATTAGAGGACGTATCCTTCAATGTATTTTCATTGATGTCCTCGTCGTCGTTTGCTTGTACGACATTATTATTTGTATCATCCATTTTAGTTTCCGCATAGTCGCCCTGTACAAAACACCTTCCACCGACCTGAAGTACCGCAGTATTCCATCTTGTCGAACGTGCATTTCTTGCCTCTGTCATTTTATGTTTACATATATAAGATAGAAATCAAACGATGCAAATAATTAATTTCAACAATTCGGTTACCACGCCTGATCTCGTGCCATATGTCATAGTCGGTGTTGCGATAAATATTCGGATCAAGAGCTTTTGCTACTCTGTAAGGAAATGGCCTAGCACTCCGAACTGCGGATTGTGCCTCCTCACTATTTTCGAGCCCGTTGTCAACTTTGTTCAACAATTCTGTGGTCAGTTGGCTGTAAAGTGTTTAATAAAAAATATTTTTTGTAAGTCTATTGATCAATTTTATGCGCCCTGACATTTGTGTGGGATATTACAGACAACTTGGTTGGTTTTGGAACGAAAATATTGAGATTCTCTTACTCTCTTTTTTCCAAATTTCCCTTGAGAAAGAACTTCTCGTGTCGAAAATTGACTGTACGATCGTGTAACATTTTTTTCACTGTCTCATCGACGTTGGGCATCTTGAACACATCTTTGTACAGAGTCTGATAAATCAGAGCTGAAATAATTTTGTTTAATTTGTATTAATACTATAGGCTAATTAATTACCTCTATGTGCTATTTTTTACACTTTTTGCAAATCGCATTTGCATTTTGTTATGAAACATTCATATTTCATAGAACTTTCTGTATGATCAACGCTGTTGTTGAATCTTGGCTGTCCAGAAGACAAAGCTTTGTAAATGATTGATAAGTAGCATAGCACTTCTCCTTCGTCTTACTTTCCAAATTTAAACTGCGCAAATATCTCTATTCTGTGATGAGTACTTATAGGATTAAAAGATTTTGAAATATTCAAATGCGTTACTATTGACATCTGTGTGTCAATCCTTACAAAATGTGCTACCAATGATTGTTCAATCATAGTTTATTCGTGTACAATGTACATTCTTGGTAAAATTTCTACTAATTACTTTCTTGGTAAATATTTCTACTAAAATGAAGAGAGAGCCTCAGTTATGAAAACAATATAACATAAAGGGAAAGCGGAGTGTGTCACTGCTCTGTTGTGTTTGACATTAGAACATTCGATGGATCTATTCTGCAATTCTGAAGAAAGTAGTACTCGCGCAAAGCGAAGCTTACCATAACAAGAAAACCAAAATTGATATCAATTGAACAGCATAACCAGCAAAGTTAGGATCTTGTGCAAATAAACAATAAACAATGTATCTCGCCTATTTTAGACTTACATTGACAATAAGCGGCAGTTGCAATGTAAGCTTTTGCAAAGACGCTCTCGTACTGTTTCTGCGGTGTATAACAGAGATAAATTGTGTCTTCGAAATCATTTTCCACAGCTACTTTGGTAACGAATTTTTGTCCATCAAAGATGACAATTTTTCTTTTGTACAGTAGCGACATTGCTTCAATCTCTTTGACTCCACCCCATTCAGTGAAGCAGGACATTTGCTCGAGATAATTCTCGAACGGAATACTTATTGACTAGAAAAATTGAGAAAAACAAGATGTTAAGACTTTCTTCATTTTAAGCAAAACGATAGAAGGTGGGAGATTTTTTATGGAATTGGACATTTTTGGAAAGAACACAAAAAGAGAGGAGAGTGAGGACGTTCGGAGAAGAAAAAATATTCAAATTCTTTTAGAACATGCAACACTGGTAATAAAAATAAAAAGAATGTATCATACCTGTTGAAAGAGATGACTGTTTTTCCTCATAAAATCAACACACTCTTGTCTAACTCTGATATGATAATGTTGACTCGAATACATTTGTTCGCTGATAGCTCTAAACAAGCACGTAGGATGTCGCGGTGCATGCTTCCTAAAGTATCCCTCATTATAAAGCCAATCGTCAACGGGATCCGAAGCGGTCTTCAATGATTTTTTCGGCGATATATTCATATCGACTTCACAAGAAACATACACCCGCGATCCGACAACTCGACAATTACCCAGCTACGATGTGACGGAAGTCAGTGTCGCCGACGTCTTTAAGAATATAGCTCAATAGCGAAAACGGACAGACCATGAGAGACAAAGCACATAAGCCGGCGAGCGTAGCACTCGAGCCACAAGTGGTGTACGTAAACGGCTCTTTGTCGTGCGTTACTGACCGGTCACCCCTCTTCCTCGCTGACGCCATTGCGGTGGTCACTAGCGACGCGAACGAAAGCACAACATTTTCGAAAAGTAATAATAATCATGATACACAGGCGTTGAACAGGCAACCGTCATTGCGAACGTAAAGGGCGAATAAAAATTTGATCGGCGTGACGGAAGACGAAAACAAATTCAAACCGTCGAGGAACATCATATGGAATATGGAAAGGATCGATTCTCAATTTCCTCATTGTGTTTATGTGTGTATACACGTTGCGATCATGGCCGACGTTTACACGGTGATACGTCCATGTTTTTTGTCCCTAGTACTGAGAATTTTGAGGGCTTTGTCAACGTGTCGACGTCGGTTGATCTGCGAATGTAAACAACGATGCGGTTGGGTACAATATCGTTCTATTCTCCATTACACATTATATTTCGTTTCAATGGTTTTTTTTTCTTTTTTCTTTCTTTATTCACGGTATAATTACTTCATCGGTATATGACAATACAAATGTGGTACGAATATTAAAAAAGTACAATAGCCCGTTATATAAAATATCATATTCTTACAAAAGTATATCAACCGCTGATTTTGTTTAATACCTCTACCGATATCGTGTAACGCAGATGCGCGTCTGTGTACTTTGTCGATTTCAGCCGCTGATGTGTGCAAAGAAAAAAACAATATTCGCCTGCGAGCGTTAGCTTGTTTCATTAATTTTTTTCTTCCGAATTCGTTAAATCTCTTTTTTTTTTCGTAATTTTGTTTTCAGACGAGACTCGTTACCTCGCTTCTTGCCTCATTACGAGAAGATAAATATATATACTATATCCGGCGGATCACGAGCGCGATTAGAACAGGCAAAATGCGCGTGTCGGGATAAGAGGGGAGTGTATGAAAATACGAGGTCCAAAAGTTTGCACCAATTTGCGTAGGAATTATTACTGGCCGAACGGCAACGCGCCTCGTCGTCACCAGCCTTACAAGATATTCATATATCGTATAGAATAGAGAGCCGCGTACAGAGACTTATAACTTCAAGCAAATGTAGCTAAACTTTTTTGTTTGTTCATTTATATTTAAAATTTTTTGTCGAACTTTCGCGATTGATAGCCTCCCCATTTCGCAATAGTTTAATAATGTTTTATCTCGCATTTCAGATTCGACAATTTCCAATCTCGGCAATCTCGATCGTAGAGACGATACATCGTTTGCTATTGCGCATGATTAAGAAGAAAAAAAAGAAAAGAAAAGAAAACTAAACGAGAGTTGTATTAAAAAGAAAATGCGCGTCGTTTAATCTCCGTTGGTTCATGCGGTATAATAGGCATTCATATATCGTTGGTAACATATATGTGTATCGATAATCGTGAAGAGAAAAGCGTTTTCACATACATACTCAAATATGTATATAGAGACTGGAAGAAATGAGAGACGGGTTACTGCGTTGATGTTTCTGATGATTTCTGCTTTTTTTCTTTTTTCTTTTTTTTCCCTTTCTTGTCGATACTTTTTCTACCAGTCTCGTCTTAAGCAGCCACTTTCTCAGCGTCGATAGCTGAAACGAAATGAATTTCGTAAACGTTAATAATCGACTAATATAATTCTCATGGTTGTTTTAAGAGACAGTGTAATTAGCCACGAACTACTTGCACTTCGAAAATGGGATCCGTAAATTGTCCGGCACTGCGCAACTGATCGCCTTCAAATTTGGAGGGTGCATAGAGAATTGTGGCACAAAGTGCATGACAGTCTTATTTTTCCAAAATTTTGGAAAATTTTTTGCAGATTCAGTTACCACCGGAAATTTTTGTTCAAATTTTTGGAAAAATGAGATTGTTATGCACTTTTTGCCATAATTCTCTATGTGTCCTCCAAATTTTAAGGCGATCGGTTGCTCAGTGCCGGGCAATTTAAGTTTTCCGTTTTCGAAGTGCAAGCAGCTCGTCGCCAGTTACACTGACTCTTAAGAGACAGTGAACTTGCACTTCGAAAACGGAATCCGTAAATTGTCCGGCACTGCGTAACTGATCCCTTTCA
>JAPYZU010000900.1:0-27170 GCA_030523005.1 Tryphoninae sp. B BG-2022a
GCTGAATTTGCATTCTCAATTTTATACGATTGTCATTAAACATTTCCACAATTATTTTTGAAGCTCTGATTAATAACGAATATCAAAAGCCAAGCGATAAATTTGATTGTCGAGTGTTATCCCACGCTTCTTAAAATTCGCCCCGTATTTCAACGTCGGGCGTCGTTTCCTCGAACGTCGACTTTTCAACTCTCTTTCATTTTACTTCACGGTCCTTTATTAATCAGGTAGATATAGAGAACTTTATAAACCATCATATCACAGAAATATCTATATCTATACCTTTCTCTCACTTCTTTCTCTTTCTCTCGATTTCTCGCCCACTCGAGAAGTTCGATGCAGCTCATAAATAAAATATTAAGCAACCAATTAGAAAGTCCCACCGAAGAAATTAATGAAACCCACAGAGGACGTGAAGAGAGTGAGAGGGTGGTGAGGGGTGAGTGTGGCAGCACAGAAACGGGGACGGGAACCTCGCGTTCTTCCACGAAGGAAAAGAGACAGAATCTCTCCCTCCTCTCCCTCCCTCTCATTATCAAAACGTTTTGTGCATACGTGATTTCACGAAACCCAACTACACGATATTAATATCCGCGTTGTGAGAGTCCGCTGGGTTCTCAGCGATGAGAACCGATTCCTTTTTACATTTTTTGTTACCAAATACGTAATTTTTCACATTCATTTATTCATAAAATTAACGTCACTTTTTTATTTCAATTTGTTTCGTTCCCATCAGTATCATCATCTTCCAGAATGATAAATTAGTTAAATTATAATATATTATTAACTTTTTTTCGTTGCGAATAATTGGTTTCATGCGCTAAGTAAATATCAATAAGGCCGATGCACGTCTTGTCGTTACGATCAACAAAGTTCGTTAACTTTTTTTTTTATTCGAGTTCGCGAAAGGTTAATCTTCAGTGCTCGTGAAGGATCGGCGCGAAGCCGGGTCGATCTTAAAGCTGATTTCCGCCCTGATACATATATATATATATATATATATATATATATATATATATATATATGTACTTGTCTATACATGTAGACATGTACATATATTATGTATTAAGGCACGGGTATAAATAAATTAACCCCGTTAGAGATACTGACGATACGATAGAGTCAAGATTTAATTATATCGATTAGATCGCATCAGATCGGTTTTAATGAATCTCACAAAACAAGCGGCACGATCAAATGGTTCGTCGAGGCTTTGCATATATGTATGTAAAATTTTTCCTCCGCAGTCGCGAAGAGATGGTCACAGAAGGAATTATCACCGATCTTGTTGCCGATTAACATCGAGATCAGTGATATAATAGAACGGAGTGCCGGTTTCACAGATCTCAAACGTTGTTTTCAGTAAAATAGAATTTCGTTTGTCTGGACGATCCAGCAGCGATTAGTGCACGGGACGAAACAAGCTCCGGAGGCAAGAGGAAAACGGAAGCTTCACGATCATTTCTCTTCTCCCACTCCTGATGTCACACAACTCTTCTTTAACACGCGCTGATATCGCTGCTCGGACATCGCTTTTCTTTTTTTTCAGTCGATCGTCAGGTAGATAGATAAAGTGTCCGATCTCTTTTGTAAACCACCACTGAGGACGAACGTGGGGTATGTTGGGGAGATCGATGGCGATGAGACGATTTGACTCGGGGACTGCTTGTTCTCGCTCCAGCAGGTATTTGGAACGCTGTGAATGACTGGAGCACATAGTCAGTTGTAGATATATGTATGCACTAGAGAAAATCGAGACGATCGATTATGTCTAATCTTTAACCTACGTTCCAACCTCTCCGTTGTCTTAAATGGTCCATCCATGAAGATCCTCCCCAAACATACAGACAGAAGGAACTTTGAACATATATTTCTTGACTATATAGCACAGGTACGTGAATGCGAAGACTGTAGGGTGTTCTCGAATTTACCTGGATATCCTAGGGTCCCATCGCTCTGGTGTCATGCCACCTGCTACCTCTGCTACTCATAGGAAAATACTCTCCAGCGGTGAAACTTTGATCATTGCATAAGAGGAATGCACGGAATTATCTTTGGGGTAGTTCTTACACACCCCCATAAATTGTTTTCATTTTTAGTTTGATTATTTTCTCTCAATTCCATTCAAACTTAATTTATCAGGTACTTGAATGAGAAATATGTGTTCGAAATTTTCGTTTAATTGTAATTGATATTTATATATTTCTTTTTATACGTGCGAAAGTCGAAATTTACATTAATATTTTATTAATGTTTCGACTATGTCGTTTTTGGAATGAAATTTATGATCATTGTATCACCAACTGTCCCAATGGTCATTGTTGAGTTGGAAATAGACGCAGCATCGTTTTTTGTGCATTCTTCGTTTTTTTGGTAGGATTGGTCTGTGAAGTCCTATAACTTACTTCTAAATGTCGCGTTATCCAAGTCTCCGATCTGTCGAGACACGACGACATGTGGCACACACATATACACAAATGCGCGGATACTTTGTGCTACACCTGCTACTTCACTTTGTGCATGAGCCTCTTTTGACACAGAGGCAAGAGAAGGATCTCTTTGAGTGTGGCCTCGATCGAACTGAGAGACACTCCGGTGGTGAAGAATGAGAATTCGAGAGTCGCGTACAAAACCTGAAGAGAGAGGGAGAGTGCGAGGGTCTGAGAAGATACGAGAATCGCCTCGTGTTGTCGGTAACAGAGAGAATTCACTTCATTCTTACGAGAGGCTACAGAGATTATCTCGTGCTTTTTTATCCCAGAGCCGGCAAACAGCATCGAGTATCGACGAAAGATCGAGATCATGCAGACAAGGTGCTCCATTGGCTCTCGAGTTCGTAGTAAAAAAATAGAATAAAACGATCGTTGCACCTTCTGCATGGAACAAAAGTTGATCCAAGAGTGAGAGTGAGGAAGATGGGCACATGTAGAACGAGGCAAAGTGGCAAAATAAGGTTTGTCCCAATTAGAGTCACGCTGTGATCTTCTTGAACTCGTCGAGTGGTTTTATCTATCCCATCATCCAACTTTTCCATAATGATCCTTCGTACAACTTTATTCCTCATTGTTACAGTCGATACATTTTTTTCGAATTTGCATCAATTTTTCTACGATTTGGTAGTAGAAAAGTCCTTCGAAAATCTTTTAAGGATTTTCGTTAATTTCGCTATTTAATTAATATGCACACATCGACCTATTATCACGTGTAAATTATGGATAAATGATAGTAATATTTTTGCCCTGGGGTAATCATTGTCACAGTCGATACATTTTTCTAATTTGCATCAATTTTTCTACAATCTGGTAGTAGAAAAGTCCTTCGAAAATCTTTTAAGGATTTTCGTTAATTTCGCTATTTAATTAATATTATTTAGTTAATATTGCAATAATATACATTTCCTTTATAAATATTTATGCATATATCTATATGTAGACACATCGACCTATTATCACGTGTAAATTATGGATAAATGATAGTAATATTTCTGCCCTGGGGTAAACAGCGTATGAACTTTGAGACAGGTAAAAGAAGCGAACGAGTATATCTATATACAGGCGTTTTCACGCAAACGACGTTCCGCAAATTCTCCGGGTGAACTTGCGAACACACTTTACCACCCCGCGTGCCTAAGAGCGTTCGTCATTTTATGGGGGAAGCATATAACGTCGTTCTAGGGAGGGCGACATGCGACAGCGCATATAATCCTATACCTATATTTTACACGAGCCTCATATATAAATATATATGTGTGACTATGAAAAATTAATACCTGTGGCAAACTTCTACTGTCGGGGGCGCATGAATTCCCTGAAGCTACGCACATCAAGCATTACCTGGCTGTCTTTTATATGTATTAGGGGAGGATATGTTGGCACGAGTGTGTTAAACTGAATGACGGTGCACGATGATGGAACAATCGATATAAATATTCAACTCTCTACGAGTCCTGTCGTATAACAAAAAATAGTGTAAAAACTCACCCACCTTTACTCCTTCACATTCATCACTGAACATATAGTGATATTTTTTTCAAGTTATCAGGATAATCAATAATAGCAACAAATCATTATTTCTTAGTTAAGAGTGAGCGTCACAGGCAATGAGCGATTCGAAAAGGAGTTTCGTAATTACTTCCACACTGAACAACCGATAGCGTTAAAATTTTCAGGGTATTTAGAGAATTATGATAAAAAGTGGCTAGGTGTATTTTTTTTTCAAAATTTCTATCAGAATTCTCTAGACACTCAAAATTTTAATGCGATTGCTCGGTATCGAAGAAATTACGGATCGCGTTTACGAATCGCTCGTCACGTGTAACATAGACTTTTACGAATTATAGCTAATTTGAAAGAAATCATAGAAGACATTTTCGCATCGATGATTTTAATAATACAGAGAAATAAATACTTACGCGTTTATAAATGTGCAGGGAAGCACGCAGTACGAGTTCCGACATTAAATTGGTAATTATGATGGTGCAACGTTCCTTGAACGTTTCATATAAATAATACAATAATAATGATAAAAAAAATAATAACAATAAGTATAATGGTAATAATAAAACGTAGGAAATTCTCCAGCAATAAAACTCGGCCCTTATCGTTCGACGAATAAATTCGTTTCCATACACTTCGTTTCACCTCGACATATACATATATACGTATAATGTCTAGAATCTCGACGGCCAGTCCGTTGGGGGTGAGGGGTTGGATAGAGAAGCTCGAAATGAGCTTTCCACCCCCCCCCCCTCCCTCCCCCCGGGCACATTTCTCTCGTCCCTCGTTCCATTTCCATTCCATGTATTATTTGTGTGACTACCGAGCGACAGTCGTCCATAGCCGATATTCCGAGGTATTGATGAAATAATGAGTGGATTATTAACTCGGCATCGTACTTTATCGACTCATTTATAGTAATATAACGTACATTGGCATGCGAGGCTTTTACCGATCGAATTACGTATACGTCCTGGCAGATTATCGCAGACTATTTTCGTGCTCTCGCCTCGAAATAAGAAGACAAAGTACTTTGTTTCACTTTCAAAATAATCCAACCGTTATTAAATTCAACCTAACCGAGGCAATATTCTGCTGATTAAAAAACTTTACGTTTTCGACATTTTTTTTCGGTCTTGGAGGAAACGAATGAATTTTTTTCCCGTTGTTTCAAGTCTGTACTTGAGTACGGAACTTAGCCCGTGGGGTATATAAGGGTGTGTGCGTGTACACAAACTACATATATATATATATATATATATATATATATATATATATATGTCTGTATATCGATCTTACAACGCGACGATGCGTGCGTGCGTGTCGGAGAGCAACTCGGCACACTTCTTTTTTTTCTTCCTTCCACACCGTATATTCTTCTCTCTCTCTCTCTCGTGCTCTCAGTCTATCTTTCTCTCTCTCTCTAGTTGCTCCCTCGAAAATTCTCCCTCTCGGGCACTCCGCTCGACTCCATTCGTTCTTTTCTCTCGCTCTCCCGGGTATTTCCCGGATTTTTTTTCTTCGTCCTCGGCACTCTCTTTCCCTCTCTCGTTCCGTGTCTCGATTACCGACTCCCTTGAGCATTGCCTCGATGGTCTACCCTGTGGTACTCATGGCGACGATATATATATATATATATATATATATATATATATATGTGACACAGAGTATTCCTTTATAGAGGGTGTCTCTTCGTAAAGTCATTCAGTTCATACCTTTGCTCCACTCTATACACAGCACGTGGATCGAAAGAGGGTCGACACACGTGAAAGGAGAATTTTTCGAATTTGAGCTTGCGAAAATGTAAATTTCATCCCTCAACCCTGTTTCCCTCTCTGCAAGAAATATACGACAAAATACGTGGGACTATGTATTCGCGAGAAAAAAGAGAAAATATATGAACTAAAATAAAACTCGTCTATAAAATTGAATATCCTTCGTGTATGCAAAAATATCAATCTCGATATTTTTCAAACAACAAATTGTTTACCCTTGTTTCCAACCCCTATCATATTTATCACTTTTCCAATCGAATTATTATAATAACTCGATGAGAAAAAACAACAACAACAATAACAACAGTGTTCGTCACTTACAATTTTTCACGTGCTTCATTACTCACGAATTTTTACGAACGATTAATCAAACATCGAGAGGGAAGATAGGTAAATATATTTATATACATATATATGCATGAAAAATATTTATACAATGTATACGTATATAGTAGGGAGAGAGGTCGATGTAAAATTATCCACAGCACACGGGGGCTCTCGTGTGTTTTATGCGAGCGCGCGCTCGCGCAAATGCGTTTCGTCGTTGTCGAGCGGGGCGTGAGGGGTGCGGGCTTGGGCGCTTGGCGAGCAAAACTGCCAGGGTAATCGTTATTCGAGCGTAAAAAAATGAGTTGTATGTGTATGTGTGCGAGAGGCAGCGATGGTGGGCGGGAGGGGAGGAGAGGGGGGAGGCGAGGAACGAAGGACGGGGGTGATTTCGTGGGGAGGTTGGCGAGGGAGTATAACCGAGAGCACACCTGAGTCCCCGCCAACCCCACCATCGTACCGAATGCCGAGCATGCTAATTCCCGCAGACAGGCTCTTTAAGCCTCGTTCACTGTACGACCCAACGTCTGCTGCTTTCCCTCCTCCGCCCCTGAGCTTTGTGTGCGAGAATGAGAGGGCGGGAGGGAGTGGGAGAGAGAGAGGGGGAGAGTTAAGCTTTGTACTCTTATTGTGCACAGGTCGTGTGCTTGTAGAACCGGAAATGTAATGACACGAAGGGCACATAGGAAGAGCGCGAAAACTCGACTTTACAACTACCCTCGGCGTTTCGGTGATAATAAAAGTCGAGGTATCTTCCTCCATTCGGGGCTAATGACCTTCGAATCCTTTTTTTTCCAGGTGGTGCAATTTTTTGAAAAATTTTGTATCTCGCGTTAAATCGTCGGATGATAACGAATTTGTAGAAATTAATTCAAACGGAAGTGTAATTTATTTTCGTGGAAAATAAAAACAGGGATATATTTGTTAATATATTTTTTTATTCTATCATCCCGAGTTTTCAGGCACGCGCTTTTTCAACCCCTAGGTAGAATTTCATCCGTCGACTGCTAAAAACATAATTACGTGAATTCAGGGAGAGTAATTTAATACTTTCTTCGATTAAGCCGGGTTTAAAACGAACCGCGTTTCCTTGTTTCTCAATTAAGTCTCGTCGGCAGGGACTTCGCGAATTCTCGCTGACACAGTCATTGGCCGGCGAATGGCGACCGAAAATTTCGCTCGTAAATGTTGGACGGAGACGTGACAATAACTGTGCTTTTCTCGCGTTTGGTCAGATGGCCAATCACTGTATCGGTAGTAACCCTTGTAGAACGTTAACGAAAAGGGATGACAGAGATTGGCGCCGATGGTTCTGGTCGATGTAGAATGCAGAGGGCGCGCGCTATTGCGCGCGGGTAGCCCGCAAACGAAGTAGAATCAATTTGCTCGACTAGAGCCTTTGAGTCCTCGACAAATCCCGCGAACGTAAGTTTCGCCCTCTCCGCATCATAGAAGTAGCGGCAGAAAAGCAGCAGCTGCGGGGAAGCATTGTATAACGGGCGTTGAGGTATTAAAACGTCGAGACATATAGATATATCAATATATACTTGAAGAAACGATGGAGTGATTGGCCACCCAAGCGGGCGTAAAATTACAGCGACCTTCGAACAACCTAGAGGGTGGCCAATGACTGTACGGTCGCACGTGCGTTCTCGCGAGCTGCGAAGGTGCGTTCTCGGGTAGCGAATCGATTTGAATAAAAATGAGAAACGAGCTTGCGAAAGAAAGAGAGTGAGAGCCGAGCTACGTAATAGTCAAGACCGAAGCCGAGCATTTCGTTCGCATTTCTTCCCTCCCGACCGTATTACGGGAAGAAGAAACGAAAAAAAGGAGCGCACAAAAAAAACAGAAAAAAATTCTAATTCCGTCCGCTCTCTCGCCCCCGCCTGGTGGCGTGGGATTTGCGCGAGCGACCCGCGTTCAACCCGAGTTTTTTCGTACCAATCCAACCGGTAGCCGACTCAAGACTTCAAGGAGACTCCGACTCTGCTTCTGGACTTTGCGATTTTATTTTTATTTCTTGATTTTTATTTTCGTTCATATCCTCGTCTGGTAAAACTAGCGGTGAACGCGACCGCGCATGCTCGTATTATAGGTGCGTTTTCCATCGCTGCTAAAACGCGTGACTCTCTCATTTGGCTCTTTCAAAGAAGCTGAAAGCCATTCGCGGTGAATGCCCGACCGCGCTTCGCCTCTGTAGGGAAAACGATAATTTTTTTATCGCCTCGTAGAAAGAAAAAGAGAAGAGTCAGTTGAAAAAGGAATGTGAACCGAGTATTCGTTCAGTTACATTTTCATCTCGAAAAAGTAATTAAAAAAACAAATTCAAGCGTTGATTAATTAAAATTTTTTAATCCTATTGTAGAATTAGTGATTGATCTACTGCCACAGATGTCGCATCGAGCGGACGATAAAAATAATTGGTGGGCTCGTTGGAAAGCCACGAACTATTTAATTTTCTTCATTAAGCGATGCACGTGTTACATCTTGCCCATCAAGTGTTTGCAAAAAAAGAGTTTATGAAAGGCAGTGACGAGGCGGTCTGGATCGACCCAAGTGGACTTCCATATATATGTCTATATATGTATGTGTATATAGATCTAAAGGTATACATAAACCCAGCGAAAGTGGCGCCACCGTCATCAAAGAGCTATAATTGGAGTTCAGGTTGCCTCGCAACTCAGTCTCGAAACTATATTTAGGGCATGCTCTCGCCTCTCGGACTCTTGCGAAAGCTCTTCGTGGCGAGTCTCGATGTGTGCACGAAAGACGTAGGTGAGAGGAAACCACGAGAGAAGGCAACGTGTTCCTTCGGTCTTTCGGTCTTGGCGCTCCTTTCCCAGGTCCTCTCCCTCCGAGTTTCTCGTGGGTTATAGCGCACGACCAAAAAGGGCCACGGAGGCAGAGGCAGACCTCTTAACGTCACGAGAGCCACGAATTATTGCACCATTCCGGTCACTTAGGGTGCGACCGGCCCTTATTACGCGAGCACCTCTACACAGCCCTCCGCACGTGTCTCATACCTCGCGTGGTTTTCCACTTCCCCTCGCAACCCCTCCCTCGCTGACCGTTCTCGTTTTCCCTCGAACCCCGACAATTTTTCTCGCTCTTCGTCCATCTTCGGTGTTTTCGTTAGTAACTTCCCTTCGCCATTGGCACCTTTCACAACCCCTGCGGCGATTCTCCTTGCCAACAACACAATCATCGATCGACCTCTCCTTAACCTCGAAGCGACCGGGACGACCCGATTCTTATCGGTTTTCCAACCCCCCGGACTAAAAATATATTCCAGTACGTATTCACATTTGGGGTTTTTTATCCGATCTCTATATTTATATCTGCGCTTACAAAGATCGAGATTGACGATTTAATAATTGACAGATAGAGTTATGATTGAACGAGTGACCCAGAAAAATGCGGAGCTAGTCATTTCCGTCGAACGAACAACGGTTGAACTTCTCTATTGGAAATGGAAACAGCAGTCGCCAAAAACAAATTCCATCGTGCTCCAATTTCCTATAATCGATTCCCGAATTCGTTACACGTTATCGTACGATGGTTTTGTTGAATTTGAAAAAAAAAACGTTTAAATCCATGTAAAATTCCAAATACCCCGAGATACCGCAGACTGATGAGACCGCAATGTGTGAACTAGTCTACAACCCCTCGGTCTACTAAAGTACCAACAAGAAAATTATGTTTTGCAGACCGGAACAAAAAATAAACGCGTGCTTGAAAGTTATCGTGACTGGGGAGGGGGTTAATGTGCGCTGTTGGGGGTGCGATTAACCGGGATTTCTTTTTTTTCCAACTTTTTTTTGCAAACTCGTTCGGCGCTGAGCATGCACGAGAATTGCGCCCACTCGCCGTTCCGGTGAAACGAGTATGGGCTAGCAGCGAATGACACAAGGGGGAAAAGAGATGAGTTGCATGCGCGAAACACACAGACTCCTCTGATAATGTGTGTGAACCGTTGAGCGGCTCATTCACGAACGAACGAGTGTACGAAGAGCTTTGTGCGAGTTTGCGCGAACGCATTTTGTGCGAACGAAGAGGAAGACAACGATATTTCGCGGTTGTGCGATGTGCAATCCACCCCCCGCGTTAGTGAGAGAGAGAGAGTGAGGTAGATAGGGAGAGAGGGAAAGAGCCATTGGAGTTTTTGCTGATGTCGTTGATGCTCAAACAACGTCGACCATACACCCGGTGCATCAAGTGTTAGTACATGAACGCGCTTATAGGAATACTTTCCGGTACCTCCTCGTTGTACATCGGTATAAACATTCAGGGTGCTTGAGAATCCTGGCCTAGCGCCCTCTTCTGGTCGCGTCAGCGGACCAAGAGCACACTGGGGTCGGACGTTGGCGTGTCTGCAGACGCGCGAAGTGGAAAGCAAAATTCTACCAGTTTTTTTTCCAAGCTTCGTACATGCACTCAAGGGCTGGTAAATTTACTCGCGAGGTCCAGACCGTGTAAAAAGGACATGGCTCAAATTTCACCCGGATTTATTTACTCGCGAGGTAAATTTTTCAGAATTTTATATATTTCTTTTTTATAACTGGCGACTTGAGCAATGCTGCTTAACTGGAAATAGCGGGAAAGCGAGGGAGGAATCAAGCTAGGATTACTTTCCTCGGAGTCAGGATTCTCCGGTGTAAACACAACATGCCCCGGGAGTGAGAAAGACGAAGACCAAAAGTGTGCGCCGCTTGCCTCGTATTGGATACGGCATGAATCTATGACAGGGATGAGAGACGGGTCTTCTATTCAAGAATGGGATTAAGCCGACAGGAGAGATTTCGAAAAAGCGGGGTTAGCACTCGTACCACCACTCGTATATTTATGTATAGCAACCCCTAACGCATCGCTGCACGGGGGTGTGTCTCGCTTTTTCTCTTCACCATTCTCATCTTCTTATTCCATATGCTTCCACTATTTCAATCCATACATACACCGACTTGCCTTTCTCCACTTTCTATGGATTCACTCGCCGACGGCTTAATACCCTCGATCAAAATCTAAACCCAGCCATTTAGCCGGCGCGCGCGAAGGGCATCACTCCATGATCTCTTATTCCGCTTCTTCGTTTTATTTCTTCTTCTTCTTGTTCGTTCTCTGTTGATCTAGGCTACAGCAATTCGAGAACCGCCCTGGGATTCTTGAAGAACGTCACCGATGCAACGGACAAAACCTTTGCCGATTTTTACACCAGCTTCCAGTAACCTGCGGGACTCGACCCTGCATCTCCTATTTTCCAAATTTTGTTGGGTTTTTTTTTCTTCATACGCCTTGACGAGGGTCGCATCCTTGCTGTTGTGGCCTCGACGAGGTCTCCAGCATTCAAATTGTTTAAATTCATCGAAACGAGATGAAAATATTATTCAAACTTCTGGTTTTTTGTTGATTGTTCTTTTTGAAATAATTTCAGTAATTAACAGAATATGCGATGATTTTCCGTCTGCCTTTTGGGGGAAATCCTCGGGAGATTCGAACCCGTAACACAACGTTTTATGCTCATGGCACATTATACATAGTTGGCCCATGCTCGCTACAAGAGACTTTCCCTGGGCGAGGAGAATCGCTGCTACCGTTTATACCCGTCCCGTATATCGCGGTGCACAGAATAGGAAAGCGTACCTGGTCCGACGTCTGTTTACTCGTGGAGAATTCAACGCGGTTCGCTAGGGCGGAACTCCACTCGTCGTGGGGAAGTTTCGAACGGGAGCGCATTGTGCCCGCCGGGTAAAGGATTTTCATTCTCCTCACCTCCAATGCTCGCTCCATAACTCCATAGCGAGAAGCTCGCGAACCGCGTAACCCCTTTATTCGGATCTTGAAGTGTGCCCTACGGGCTGTATACGTATCGAGGGATTATACATGAAGCCTGGAATTGAGATACAACTCGAAGAATCTGATATCCGACCTCTCGCCAGAATTTTCGTTGAAATTTTTACCAACGTATTTACCAAAACTCCATGACTTCTCGAATAAAAAAATATTTTTAAAAATCTTACGAATGAATTATTAGCAAAGTTTATAAGCCATTTCGTTTCTAGGAAATTTTAAAGATTTAGTGGTCAAGTGATAAAGCGAGACTCATTTCTTTGTCGCGACAAGTGTTTTCATTTTAATTTATTTTAACAATACAATCCCTTGCACTTTTTTCTTCATAACAATGCGACCTTTCGAAAAGAGTTTTCTTACAAATTTCAAATCCTTTCTAGATTTTTCGTGGAAAGCATGTTCCAAACGAATGAACGGGGAATAAATTCTTGACGAGAGACTCCGTGAAAATCCTTCATAATCCTTTGGCTCCTCGTCCTTCTAATCCAACAAGCCAGAACTTATAATCCCACTCGTGCGGATTTTCGATTTTGCATCGCAATATCTCGACGAGGCAGGCTAGGGCGAGCTATACAAGACCGAAAGAGTCTTGAAAAGAATTTCAGTCTCGCCACTGGGCCAGGATCAAATGCTCCTCATACCGAGCGCTGGAAATTCTGACGGACGCGTGAATATTCGGTAGGAAAATTCGGAAGCCGAAACTTTCCCAGGACTGCGGGCGTGTGGTGAGACATGTCTCACAGATACGACAACACACACACACACACAAACGCAGACATACACACACGAATTAGTGAAAACGTGACAGAAACATCGAGGCGCACCTTATCGAGAATAAATAGTTACGGAAGCGTTTCACCCAGCGTCATCGCCTATGAGTTGTTCGTAGACCCTCGGCTGCTTTTACCAGCATATGCGGACCGGACCACGTTATTTTTGGGGATGGAATGTTTTCTTTTGAATTTCCGACCGCTCGACAACGCTGCAACGTGCCATGATGACATCGACACGTAGTTCAACGTCCACCGGTCTGGCAGATAAGATTACACTATTTTCCTACTTTTATTGCGTTGGTAGACGTCTAAATGCGTTGAACGAGACACAATCGTCTCGATATCGCTGACCCAGTAATGGAAAAGATTATTCGAGGCAAATACCGCTAAAAATTCATTCGTACGTTGAAACGCTACGATTTCCTGTTCACACGTTTTTTTCCGTTTTCAACTCGAATCGGTGGGATAAAACTATTCGACTGAAAATCTGATGATAGTGTAATTTTAAAAATAACGAAATATTTCGAAACGTTGCTAGTCGTTGGAACAGCCATTTTTTTGTTCTCTCGCATTGATTCCCAATATCCTGTAATACAGAATTACTGGCGTAGCGCGCCATTTCAATTGAATCGTAAAAGGAACGAAAAAAAAGATCTTATAATGGAAAACAGACTTACGGTGGATGAAACTCTATAAAACGAAACCCCTCGGCCCTGACGGAATTCATTTTGCCCATCAGAACTCCGACCGCTAGATCCTGGAATAAAGAACGTTCCATGAAGCACGTTCGGACGAGCGAAAGTTGAATTATCTGTCCTGGAAACCAATCCCAGGAAAAAAATAAGGGGGTTGCTTGCGCAAGGGACGCGAGTATCCTTCTTCGGGCTTATACATAGACTCGATGTATCTCATCTTTTTCCTCCTCGGAAAGGCTCCCATTAGCATATTCGTTTTAATGTTCCACGATCCGTTCGAGAAAGATGGTAGCGAATGCAACCTGAGCACCGTCAGTCTGGTTAGAACGAAATGGGGGTAATACGATTCATCGAATAATTGTAACTACCCTCATCCATCTTCGTGAAAACATATACCTAAATGTAAAAGAAATATAAAATATATAAATGTTCAGTTGAATTAGATCGTATTTATATTCCAGAATGAAATACTATTATTTATTATACAAAGGTCGTTCATTCATGATAGAAACAGACGAATTCTCCATTAGGTGACCCGCAATTGCCCCATGTTTTCTTTAGGATCGGATCTGGGAGTCCCAGCTGGTCTAGCATTTCGCTCGCAAACCTAACCCCGCCAGCGATGAATGAGGATGCTGGAGAGAGGCGGAGCGATTCGCGGTGTTCCCTCGAGGTTTAACGAGGGACCTGGGGATAGGTCTTGCCGCGAGAGATTTTGCACGGAAACCTGGTGGCCATACTGGCCGAACCACCCCGAACAGAGAGAGAGAATATATTTCGAGCAATGGAGGATATAGTAGTGGTATAGAAAATACAGCAAGGCCGTCGATCTCCCGGCGGAGGGCAAAGCCACCGAGCTTACCGATGTAAGCTTCTCTCGCCACGAGGCTACACGTTCACGTAGCCCGCCAACCCTTGGCACACGGAAAGGAGCGGGGGTTTAGTGGGGCTCGAGGGGGCGAAGGAGTCAGACAGTGGTATTCTTCTTTCGCCTCCTACAGTCAGAGCCAGATATCGCTCTCTCCTTCTCTCGCAAATCTCCGAACCAGCATGTCGCATTTTTCATATGCGACTCCCTCCCTCTTCTCCCCCCTAAACCACCCTTCTCGCTCCTCTCTTGGGAAAAAAACGTCGGACGGTGTGCTCGGAAATAGTAGAGGGTGTGGAATCACAAATACCGCGAGCATGGGAGATCGACAACGACCGAATTAACCCGCGATCTTTCGACGATGGGCACTTCGCTGTATTATTTCTTGCTCGAACGTCGTTCGTACGAACTCATGGAGGACTCAGCTGTTCGCCGGATTAGAATTGCCTTGCCGAGAAATTGCACATCTGTGCTTTGGCGTTGAGCTCGGTGTAATGGATCGAACGAGAAAATTGTATTACAAGCAGAAGAGCCGTGTCAGGATTAGACGGATTGGTGCGTATGTATACGCGATCGTTTAACGGCTATGTCACTCTTGAAAGATCCAAACGCATGGGGAAAATATCATCGCTCTTCGGGCCAATTATGTCGTCCGTGAAATCGACTGCTTTTGGTTGGTTTTATTTTATAAAGTCAATCTCTCCGTTTTCTTCCTTCTTTGTTGGAATTATAATTCGCTCGACAAGAAAAACAACAGAAAAAGTGAACACGACTTTTTTCCAATACGACGATCTCTGACATTCGTCGGAGTAACGTGTAAACAAGAGATATGACGAAGAAAATACTTTTCTGCCACTCGATATATTTTTCACAATTGTAAAAGTCATCCATGGCTCGCTCTACGATCTTGTCATACATATATATTGCGTTTCAAACTACGGATTCGTTGCTCCGTGGATTTTACAATACATCACATATGCATGGCGCTTTCCCCGATAAGATATTTCAATATTGACACGAACGTCACTATTTACCATGGCGGCCTGTTCCTCTCTCGTCTTTCCCCATTTCTTCTGGACGAGAAAAAAAACGTCGGCATAGACTCAGACGTTATGAATATAGAGACATGTGTTGGAAAATAAAAAAATTATTGGATTGCACGACGGAGCACATATTTGTACGGATTTCAGTCGAGCGATTGTACGTTTCGAAATAACGTACGCGTTTTCGTTGTATGGAAAGAATTCCGCGTTTGTAAAACGATGACAGTGCACGCAAGTTCAGTATTACATTCCTGAATCATACGTGATGCTTATGTATGTCGTATTAGGAAATTTATGACTAATGTAAGGCACGTTTGTCTGAAACTAAATGAAAATTATTAAAAAAATAATAATAATAATTCAATGCAAAGGGAAATTTTGATTTGTATTTATTTTTTAATTAATAAACTCGATTGTTATTCAATAAATAAATATTGCTTGATCGAATTCGTTTTAGGGAATGGACTCAGGTTGAAGAACGTAATCGATGTTACGTCTTTCTCTTATCTCTTATCGTCGTTCATCCATTCGTAAACGAGAGTAAATTCAAAACTCATAACGGAAGACGTCAAAGTTTCTTCTTTTTTCTTCCCTGTCTCGATTTACAAGATAATGCAAATTAAAAATTTAATTTCTATTTATTTGTAAATTAACAAACCCGATTGTTATTTAACAAATAAATAACGAACGTAATCAATGTTACGTTCTTCTCTTATTTCTTATTGTCGTTCATCTATTCGTAAACGAGAGTAAATTCCAAAGTCATAAAGGAAGACAATGGAAAGTAAAATGTTAATTTCTATTTATTTTTAAATTAACAAACTCGATTGTTATTTAATAAATAAATAACGAACGCAATCAATGTTACTCCCTTCTGTTATCTCTTATCATCGTTCATGCATTCGTAGACGAGAGTAAATTCCAAAGTCATAAAGGAAGATGTCAAAGTTTCTTCTTTTTTCTTCCTTGTCTCGACTCACAAGACAATGCAAAGTAAAATTATAATTTCTATTTATTTTTAAAATAATAAACTCGATTATTATTCAATAAATAAATATTGTTTGATCCAATTCGTTTTAGGGAATGGACTCAGGTTGACGAACGTAATCGATGTTACGTCCTTCTCTTATCTCTTATCGTCGTTCATCTATTCATAGACGAGAGTAAATTCCAAAATCATAAAGGAAGACAATGCAAAGTGAAATTTTATTTTCTATTTATTTTTAAATTAATAATCTCGATTTTTATTTAATAAATAAATAACGAACGTAATGAATGTTACGTACTTCATTTATCACTTATCGTCATTCATCTATTCGTAGACGAGAGTAAATTCCAAAGTCATAAAGGAAGACAATGCAAAGTAAAATTTTAATTTCTATTTATTTTTAAATTAATAATCTCGATTATTATTCAATAAATAAATATAGCTTGATCGAATTCATTTTAGGGAATGGACTCAGGTTGACGAACGTAATCAATGTTACATCCTTCTCTTATCTCTTATCGTCGTTCATCTATTCGTAGACGAGAGTAAATTCCAAACTCATAAAAGAAGACGTCAAAAGTTTCTTCTTTTTTCTTCCCTCTCTCGATTCACAAGATGACGTGTCCACCGGGTATACCCAAAAGTCTCGTCATCGTACACATACCGACAAAATGATACATTTCTCACTCCGAAAAAACTCGGGTCCCACCTTCGTCCTTTTTCTTCCTATTCTCGCATACGAAATCTCGTTCACTATAATTAGTTCGAAGCCGGCTTAAAAAGATCTCGATGCTCCTGACTGTCCGGGAGTTTTTAAACGAGACAAGAATCCTTCTCGAGAGAACTCCGATCTCTGAAGAGTTACGAAGAAGAGAACTCGTGATGCTTTTGTTCTGAAAGTGTGCCTGTCGTATATTTTTTTTCGAGCCGAGAATCTCGATGCGAGAAAATTCTCGGACTGAACAAAGAGCAAAGGTACGAGAGGATCTGTTGAAGGATCCGGAAGACGCGAGGAGAAAGATGCAATAACGACACATAGAGAGAAACGACGAGACTCGTACCATTCTGGCCGTCTCTCGAAAACGTTCTTTTACTCGAGCCTCGTCACCGTGGAAAATGAAAGCCATTATAGCTGCTCGTACTCAATTAACGACGGGTCACGCGCGCTTCTACCGAGTACGGCACGATACCAGGCCTTCGGCTTTTGGATCTTCCTCGTGTCTCCTTCCTTCTCGATGTATCACTGTGAAGAATGCGAGAGAAGCTAGAAATTGTAATGACGCTTATGCCTTGGCGTAGAAATTCCCTAAGTCTTGTGTTAATTAAAGTAATCGCAGGAAAATATATGGGGCCTTTCGTGTCGAATCGAGCGTCGTGCCTCTTTCATTTTTAAAGAGATAAACTTCAATCAATTAAAAAACGATGTTGTTCACAATCAAATAATAAAATACAGTTTTGTAATTAATTACAAAAATTTATATTCGCGAATTAAAAAAAAATATAACGATTTATCAAATCTGATCTTTAATTTAATTTCTCTCGATACTCAATTTTTGTTTAATTCGCATTGATTTATTAATAGCGAAATTAAACGATAATTAAATAGAAAATTGATCTTTCGAGTTGAGAAGTGCGATACATGTGTCGTACGCAACGCGTCCGGTACGAATGTTTGATGACTCACCGCACGAGTAAGCAAGAGAATGAAAATGATCGTTTGATCAAGCTTTATTACATCTTTTACGAGAATTAAAGCCGTTTTATCGCGATATAAACTTAACGCGGCTTGGGTAAATTCATTAAGACGTAAATATATCCGCACGCGAGTGGGTATATACCGCCGAGTTTATTCACAATTCGTAACTTACCTCCCACGTAATAATTCGCTTTCTTCCACTTTTATTATTTCGTAAAAACTCCTTCACGGATCGTCGATTAAAACCGCGAGTTTTGAATTTCGTCGACGTACGAGGTGGCTGTCAAGGAAGATAGGGAGGCTGAACTTACGAGGTAAAACAGGTGCGTTATCAGAGAAAAAACCATAGTTTCCTGGACGTTCAGTCACGTGAAACACGAGAGACGTGACCTTTTTCGTCTCGCCTATAGACGCTCTGATATATGCGCACTAACTCATTCGAGTGCACTTTTTTACATGGTTTTCCGCCTGGGGTATTTTCCCGTTCCTCGTATTTAACTCCATACGTAGTCTCGCTAAGAATTACCTCGCGGTATGATTTTCAAAATTATATACAACACTTGTGAAGAACTCGAGAGGAAAAAAAACCCAAACGAGGAACGCGCCGGAGTTCAACGGAGCAAAATTCTGGTTTTACAAAGAGGTAGAGATTCAATCTCTTTGTTTTGCATTTTTTTATATTTCTTTTCTCCTTTTTTTTCGTTTACCATGGAGAAGGTTTAAAGATTCTTCCTTCGTGCGAACGAGCATATGGGGGTTGCGTTTACTGACGCAGGGTGGCGCTGCGAACGCCGGCGTTAACGCGCCAAGTGCAAAGGTCGCCGTCCTCGTATAACACGTTTTACACACTCGACAAGGAAAACACCTGCGGAATAACCCTGTGCTGCTTGTTAGAACTCTAGCTCTTTTCGCCTTTTCCTCTTTCTCTCTCGTTGATTTAGTCGAGTAAACGAAACGCCAAGTTCCGAGAGTCTCGAAACGTTCCTTTCTCCCACAAAGTCTGAGCCTAGCACGAGAATTTCTAAAAGCTTCCTTAAACAGGAAGCTCGTTCTTTGATGAAGATTTACCGACCGAGTATTTTAGTATACGTCAAAATGGCGGACAATATACACACGATAAACTTTGTCTTTTCAAAAGCTGTTATAATTATTTTTCAAACGATACATAATTATTTTTCGAACGATACATGATGGAAAACAAGATGATCGACGTTCTTCATCGAGATGAATTGTCATTCGTTTGTGTTCACCAAAGCGTAGTCAAATTCGTATAATACGCGTGACGGAACGTCAGAGATAAAGTTCTCTAATTCAAGAGACTTCTCTTCAGTCTCGTGTCATTGACTATACTACCAGTGTTATAACTTCTATAACTACATATATACATATATATAGAACTTTCGTACATATATAGAAACGAAAGTGCACGGGAGAAAGAGGGAGAGGGAAAAAGGAACGGAAGTCCCTCGTGAGCGTCGGGGCGTGAGTTCCCGGTCGTCGTCGTCCTCGTGTTGGTTCCTGGCGCTGCAGGCGCCACCTCGCGACGGTTCATGGCACTATAGAGAACTCCAGTGGTGGCGAACACGCGACGCAGAGAGACCTCGTAATATAATGTTTCCATTTAATATCTTTATGAGCGCCGAGCGAAAATGATGAGGTTTCCTGTTTTTAATAATGTACCCGCGAGGCCGCAGCACCTGAGCCTCGTAACTCTCTTTTTCTCTCTCTCTCTCTCTCTCTCGCTCGCCCCCGTTAACCCTCTTGCGTCCTCTCACCTCCCACCTAGCTCTCTTCGTTCTTCTCGCTTTTCGACTCTCGTCCCCTTCCACCCTTCTCACTGTAACGCCCTCTGCGTTCGTATATATATATATATATATATATATGAGCTCTTTCGTACGGCTGAGTGTCGCAACGCACTTCTACCCTCTGAATGTGTCGGAGAAAAGTATATGGCTCGAACGCTTTGCTACCCCTTCTCTATTTCTCTCTCGCTTTCGCTTCGTTTCTTCTTTACTTTCTTTTTCCTCTCGCCAAAAGCTTCGGTCTCCCGCGTACCTTTTCGCCCTTTGGTAAGCTCGCATCACCCCCTCCCCCATCCCTTGGTCTTTCCGTTTGTTTTATTTTTCATGTTATTATGTATATATATATATTTTTTTTTCATTAACAAAAAAAAACTTTCCGTCGCAACTTCGAGCTACCCTAAAAACCGGAGGTACGGATGCTGGCATACGCTCCTACGGGAAAACGCAAGTTCCTATTTATTTCCTTTTCGTAATTCCATTCCAGCCCGTGGCTCGTATTTAGATCGCGGAAGTTTTCTAGATACGGGAAAACGGGTGCGAAAAAAAGTCTACCTCGTGCATAGATTTACAAAAAGAAAGATACGTGAGACTTTTATGACGCGAGTTAAGATGCGTTTTCTTCAACTTTCGCCATCTTGAATGAGGCCGGGGGAAGAAGGAATTAACTCGTGGGATGTAAACGTCGTGGACAGTTTACGGTAGTCCGCGATGCTTTTGGTAAGGACGAAAGGTGAATTTTGATAAGGACGAAAGGTGAATTTTGATAAGGACGAAAAGGCGTTAATCTTAAGGCGCACGATATGTTTCAATTTGCCATACAACATTTATTGCCTGTGATGAAAAAGATTATTCGTAATATTATATTCGTATCGTCGAATTCTGACAGTGCGTTAAGGGGGGAAATCACAGTCGCCGATAAGAAAAATATTTTCAACGATCGAGCCTCGTCCTTACATATTTTCGTATCTATATCTCTCGTTCAAAGAAACGTTATACGCGAGATAATGAAAGTGTTATTGGAGTCGAGTGATAATGCGCTCGTACGTGAAATTACGGAAAATATAAATTTCTTATTCTTTAAATAAGTAAAAGTCTTCTTCGTTCGTAATCTACGAGAGAATATGACACTACTCGCGAGAGGGCACTCCTTATACATCCATTTCCGAGAGTGCACGCTACGTTTTACGATCGTATCGAGTCGATTAGCGAAGTCTTCGGCGGGCGCGTGGGTGACGCTTTATCGAGACCTGCCTTTAATATTCACCTCGTTCGCTCTTTATGTCCGGGACGAGATATTGAATTGATTAAAAAATCAGTCGGAATTAACCCGCGACAAAATAACGCTGGATAATTATTGCGATACAAATTTTATTCAAAGATTAAGATTTTATTTTGTTGAATTTTTTATTGACTATTTTTTATTTTGAGCAAATTAACATTTTTACAGTCCCGTGTTACATAAATAAACATGAGTTTTAATGTTAACGCTACTTGAACTATAAATTTATAATCTTCTATTGAATCAAAAGCAAATCGTTCCATCGTTTTTTTTTATTAGAGAAAATACTTCAAACCTTGCCAAACTATTCTCAATTTTCAGTTTCGAAATGTTTTCAAAATAATTTTTCTCCCGCTTTTTGATTCGCTCTTTTGTTTACATTCCACCAATTAAAATATTTTAAGACAAGTATGAAAATCTGGAAAGAAAATCATCGTAAAAACCTGGAGTCTTTTCTGATTGCAGGATTTTTTTCCGGTGTCTAAGGAGTCGAGGAAAAGAAGCGAGTGAGAAAAATCTTTTGCTTGGATCAAAATTTCGTACTAACGACGAACGGGTGGTTATCCACCGGTGTGCGCGTAACGGAACACTCGTTCTCTGTCTTTAGTCGAGATTTTTCTGTTTGGGACTCTCTAACTGACTCACACGCTCTCTCACAGAGTTCTTACAGAGGTTTTCCACGAATACGCAGCTTGAAAAAAAAAAGGAATCATCCTGCGCTACGCAGCTGAGAACGGTCTGCCAAGGAAGAGAGACGCGGACAAGAATCTTGAGAAGACGAGGGATCGGTTGATTCATCTTCCGGAACGTTATTTTCTCATGGTTGATATAATAGGGCTTCGAATCTCCGGACCACCGCGTCGTCGGGAACTCTTCGAGCCAAAGAATATATTTTTTCGTTCTCCTTTAATAATAGCTACCCCTAAATACAACGAATTTTTCACGGATCAGGTTAGCACGTCGAGTGTGAAAAATAGGATTGATCGTTCCATTTCATTTCCGTACCAATTGAATTGCTTTGGCGGTATCAAACAGCTATTGTTAAAAAAGATAAAAAGAAGAATAATAACGATTTTTCATTAAAAAATAAACTCGTCGATTAATTCAAAACTGTCATTAATCAGTAATTAATAATTTTCATCAAATGCAAATTATTCTTCTTTCTCGCTTTAATTCAAATAATTAATTTATAATTATACCGTTCGAAGAATGATTTAGACAGTTTTTTTCCCCGAGTCGCGGCCATCCCGTTGAATAAGAGCCAGTAGCTGCAACAGCCAGCTGTTACCAATTAACGTCTCTTTTTTTTGTTTTAATTTTTTGTCTACCAAGCACTTTATCGTCGCGACAAACAATATTTATACCTTTAAAACACAAATAAATACATGCTCGAGAGTTTTTCACTCATATCTGACAAACGTTGCTGCCCTCGTATAAACATAATGTAAACAAAATTCTGTTACATCTGGACCAGCTGTGGGCTTGGCTTGCGCAGCCGAGTGTCTCGGCCACACGTGATCACTGTAAAGCCTCGAGAGTCCGTGCTTACAGCTCGACATTGGACAACTTCATTTTTTCCTCCAATTTGTAAGTAAAATGATGAAAAAGCAGAAACTCGAAATTGAAAATATGAAAGAGGAGCGACACGATTGAAAAGAGGAAGATGGATAAAATTTCATTGTCTAGTCGAGTGCATATGAGGCGAAAGAAAAGAGGTACGCCCTTTCCCGTCTTCTCGTTTCGACTCGTAGCATTGCCAAGTCAAACGTTTCTCGGGGTGGATGCGATGAGTGTTTCCTCGAAGCTCGTGGCCGTGTGTGGCACGAGAAAGCCCCGAAAAAGGGGGAAAAGATGACGACGGGGATGTAAGTGAAGACGGATAAAACGCAGAGCGAAGAAAGTGCCGGATACGCTTTGGCAAAATCGAGCAAAAAATTTTGCCATTGGAAGTCACGCCTTCTTATAATTTCGGCGAATTTCGTTGTTGATTTAAAAAACTGGCAATATTTTGGAAATAAAAATGAAATTAAAAAAATTAATTTAATAATTATTATATTATTAAAATATATTAATATATATATATATATATATATATATATTATTAAAATTATATTATTATTATATTATATTATTGTTTTATAATTATTATTAATATAATAATTAATTATTTTAATTACAGGATGAAAAATTTTTTGCTTAACTGTTTTTAAAAATAATTGCTTCATTGCATATACCAGAATTTCATACGTCGTATATGATTTGCCTTTTCAACTCTCTCTCCGATATCGTGTTTCGCGCTCATAAAAAGTCTTTTATATATATGTGCACCATTTCCCGACTCGCTTGATTTATCGGGCTACCGTGTGGCCACGTCTAAAATATTAACTTCCCGTTGGGTCTTATCGATCTTCGCGTTCGTATATGACCGAAAATAATAAAGATTGATAAAATGAAAAAGTTCTGTACGAACACAGGAGACATAAACTCGGGACAATATAAAACCCATTGAATATTTTTATTCAATGAGAAATGAAATTTATTTCATCGAAATTGTTCGCGATAGTTCGAAACAATAAAAAAAAGCTTCTTATTTATTCAAAAATTTCATTTCTCCCTACTCATACTTGTTTCCCTATTTGGAATTAAGCGAAGACCAATTTGTTTTTAAAGCAACCAGCAACTTCCGGGCTTTTTAACTTCGTCGTAACATCGCACGTATTCTCCACGTTTCTTGTCACGCTCATGTTAAAAAAACATCGGCCAGCCCTACTTTTTGCCTAACAAGACCCAGAAAATAGCCTATCCCATTTTTCTTTGCTGTATCACGTTGTCGTCGCGAGAAAAAGCGAGAAGAAAGTGAAAAGAAAAAACGCCCACCATGACTCTCGTTAGTCTCGTTGACAGAGGGCGACAGGGTGCGCGTTATAGATCATCGCCTTTCGAACGATGGGGTCGAGCGGCTTCCGGACGAAGAGATGTCCGGTGGCGTCTCGAAGAAGGTCGGCACTTTGGTCCAGACCGTTTGAATGAGTCCCCGCGGGCCTTCGACGCTTCGCTTTGTCAGTCGGTTAGCTCTTGTACGACGTAACGTTTCCCCAAAAGGAGAAAAACAAATGGGAGACGAAATATATCAACGAGCGGTCGAGCCACGTGGTCGAGCCTGGCACGGGCTGGCGTTACCACGGTATAGGTATTTAATAAAATCTTGTACGACCTGCTCGTACGACCCTTATTTTGCGTCTGTTAGACTCTCGCAACCCTTATACCCAACAGCGCGATGGCCACTCGAGCGGTCCACGCGCGCCAGGCACAGATTCAATCGCTATACGAGAAGAGCAAGAGACAATGGCCCTGAACAATAGGGCACCGTGAAGAGAAAGAACCCAACTCCTCCGAGCAGTCTGCAGTTAGGTAGGTCTGATGTACAACGGTCGAAGTGCACGGATCTCGGAGGGGTGGAAAGGGCCAAGGGTGTTTATGGCGGATTCGTTCCACCGTGAAGAATCATCCCTTATAATTAACCAACAGCCGTGGAGCCAGCTTCCCTTCCTTCCTTCAAGGAGAACGAACCCGTTTCCCATAGTGCTCTCCGAGTCATGGACCGAAAAATTGATAATTATCATTCTCGACCGAAATTCGTTCCAGCTTTTATTTTCAATTCCACACAGTTATGAGAATATTTCAATATTTCCGTTTGTACAATGGATTTTGGTTATATATCGATAGGAGACTATTTAATTTGGGAATCAATCTAGTTTTCAATTTGAAAATTTGTTTCCATATTACTATCAATTTTTTTTTGTTTCGATGATTGAAACTTTTAGTAAATGGATCGAAGATTGTATTGAACTGGTCAGTAAATTTACCGTAACTTCTTTCTTCAAGAAGAACGAACCCGTTTCCCATAGTGCTCTTCGAGTCATGGACCGAAAAATTGATAATTATCATTCTCGACCGAAATTCGTTCCAGCTTTTATTTTCAATTCCACACAGTTACGAGAATATTTGAATATTTCGTTTGTACAATGGATTTTCTTAAATGGCTGGTTATATATCGATAGGAGACTATTTAATTTGGGAATCAATCTAGTTTTCGGTCAGTAAATTTAGTCACGAAGGGTCAGTAACTGGATCGTTCACCCCGCGTCATCTTTTTTTACCTTCGCTTTTCCTTGCACTTCGTAATAAACCATCAAACATACTCGATGGGCCGATGGACGAGTGTACACGACTATGAAATTCGATACCACAGAGGAGGTTCCATCGTTATCGCCTCGACTAAGAGCTTACGCGACAGACTAGCGACGACACTGACGTGTCCTAGTCGATCCCACGTACTCGTGCGTCTCATGGTGCATGGACACCTGTGTGTATATCACTCGCATAGAGACATCGACGGTGACACTTGCCTGTATCACCTACTAACTTGTGAGGTTTCCTTCGTGCAGGTATAATCGTGTACACATATGGGAGCTTCGTCTGCGAGACATTAAAGACATTGTACAGTGTCTGGCTGATTCCGTACGATCACTACGAGCTTCGACGTTGACGCAACGCATTTAACCCTCGTGAGCTCGATGACTTCCTCATTGAAACAATTTACCATTCCTCAATTGTCTACATTAAATTGTTTCCATTATTCGATTAATCGATTCCTCGAGTAAATTAATTTCTTTCCAAGCGTTTCGATTATTTTTGCAGAAACGAGATTGATACAACGTTTTGAAGATTTATTCATCGAGTCTCTAACTATTTTTTATACTTCCTCCCTGGTAGGATGTAAATGACAACCCTTAGTAAAAAGTTCGAAGTGAACAACATCCTGAAAAAAAGGGTACGACATTTTCTCGTGCCGTTTCTTGTTCAGCTATTTTCCTTTTCGTTGTTTTCTGCACACCCGCATTCTTCTCAACACCCCGAAGGCGTCGCATTAAATTTGACGTCGTCCGTGCCGGGCATACGTGCGTTATAAACAAAAGCGAAGAATTCTGAGAGCTATGGGACATAGCTTTCTCGCTCTTTTTTTTTGTTCCTGTCTCTTTCATTCCCTCCCACCCTCTAGCTGCCTCTTTTACTCCGTCTGATTCTTGAGCTCCCAAGTGGAAGCGAGATACGTGCAGACGAACTTATATATGCCCAGTGTGTGGCATGCGGGATCCGTCAGAGATGGGGGCATTCAAATATACAAACCGGTATTATTTATGACCGGGGAATACGTCGAAATGCGCGGGTGATATATATTTCGTGAACTGCAAAGAAAAAATCTTCTGCATACCGAGTGACTTTATACGCGGTCCAGCGATGTTCTCGATATCCGATTCGTTTCGCAGTTGACTCTGTCAACGTTCGATGACGAATGGAAATACGTATACGTATGATATCCCTTTTACCTAAATATTATTCCATACGATAGGCAGAATCGAAAGAAATTTCATATATTTTTAACTGTTTCATTGGATGTTGTTTTTCTCGTTGTAAATTTACTCAAACGATCTCTCGAGACCCAAATCGTGTTGCAGCAACGAGCGATTTTCCTAAAATTCAATCATTTTCAACCAGAAGCTCGTAAAACATGTTTTCAACGCGTTGTTCAATAACCGAACCGGGGGTTGACGGCCGTGGGTTTTGTGAAGTAACAGTCAGTTTTCATTTTCGCATACATGGAAAATGCATATTTCCGAAAACACGACTCTATTTCGACCCGGAATACCACAGAGTGGTCGGCACGTGTGCACTCTGGGAAATATACAATGCGTTCGTATATCGTACACGATAGCTGAATAGATAGAGCGTCTATAACATTATTTATGTACTCCATCCTCTCTGCGCCATTTCAATATTCGCTCTCTATCTCTCTATCTCTCCATCTCTATCCCTCACCCAGGCTGCGAAATATAGACGAGCGAATGGACAGATAGACAGACAGGTCTCGTGCATGCGCTTCTCCCATCCGCGTGGGCCTTGAAATGAAATGGCAGAGTGACAACGCTACTATAGAATCTCTCTCTCTCTCTCTCTCTCTCTCTCTCTCTCTCTCTCTCTCTCTCTCTCTCTCTCCCTCTCTCTCCCTCTCCCTCTCTCTCCC
>JAPYZU010000901.1:0-22872 GCA_030523005.1 Tryphoninae sp. B BG-2022a
TCAACGCTTCTCGGCGCGCTCTGATTGGACCAACTTTAAATATTTATATCTCCTAAATTATTAACAATATCCCTAATGTTTATTTGCAACTTTTGTTCGGAATAACCTCATCTACCTCAGATTTCGCTATGCGTAACTTTATGCGATTCACGCTGTATATAGATATACATAAATGTTAATTTTGTTTTGCCCCGTACACGTTTATTTTGGCAATTAAAATTATTCTACTAACGCAGAAACCTTCTCGGGAGTGCGGACTACAATTCGTCAAATTTTCATCGCAATCGGATGATTGGTATAGGACCTTACTCATGACAAAAAAACAAACATTCTTCCATTTTTATATATAAGATTGAAAAAAAAATTGTTTATTAGAAAAAAACATAATCCAGCTCGCGATTCGGGAGATTTTATGGTTGAAGCATAATTAGTTTAGTTTGGGGATATTTGTTTTAACTAAATTGGTGAAAGATTAAAAAAAAAGAATTGAGAAAAAATGTTGTTTTTCAGGGGACGTTTTTGGAATTTTTGCAAGTATAATCGAGAGTAAGGATATCGACACGGCGGGAGTGAAGAATGCGGACAATAACGCGAAGTACGAGAAGTTGTTGAAGGAACACGAAGTTTTGAAATTGAAATTGGAAAATACGATGAAGGAATTGGCGATTGAGAAAGAGAAGAAGAAATTGGAGACGAGCAAACTAACTGGCGATAATAAAAATGCCGACGCCCAAAGCCGTAAGAATTGATTAAAAGAAAATGGCTGAAAATTGTTTTTGAAAAAAAAAATTCAAATTTTTCTAAAAACTTGGTTTTAATTTATTTTTAGTGAAGAAAAAATTGGAGGATTCCGTTGTTGCGAGAGAATTAGACAGAAAAGCTTGGGACACTGAGAAAACAAAGCTTCAAGAAGAAAAGGAAAAATTAAAATCAAAATTATTGTCACTTTCGGCCGAGAAACTCAAAACTCACAACGAAGTTGTAAAGCTTAAAAAGGATTTGGGTAATTATCAATTATTTCATCGTAATTTTTATTAATGATATGCGGAAAAATAATCTTTCAAAAACAAATAAGAATTGTTATGATTATCCTTGACCTTGTTACTATCGGTGTCATTATAGTTGTCATTGCCCTTATCAATGTCATTGTCCTTGTCAATGTCATTGTCCTTGTCAATGTCATTGTCCTTGTCAATGTCATTGTCCTTGTCAATGTCATTGTCCTTGTCAATGTCAATTGTAATTAATTCCATCCAATTAATTTCTCTTAAAAACATTATTCCCTGACAGAAATGGCAACGACAACAGAGAAGAGTTCAGCAAAAATGGAGACGATGGTGAGTGAGCTGAGAAAAGAATTGTCTGTCGAGAAGGAGAAGTGTAAAAAAATTCAGGACGATTTGTCCTTGTCTGCTGATCGAGAGATGCGAATGTCGAAGACGATCGCTTCCGTGAGCATTCCAGCTTATACGATTTGGTCGCTTGAGCCCCTTTTGGAAACGAACACCCCCTACCCCTTGGCACTTGGCCAAAGAAAAAAATCAATTTTTTACCGTTTGATTTTTCCCATTTTTTTGGATTTTTTTTCTCTTCATTTCCGGATCCAGGTCGAACAGACGAAAGCTCTGCTCGACGGTGAGCTAAAACGTGCCAAGCAAGATTTGGAGACTTCAAAGTCATCATCCTCTTTCAAACTTGCCAAAATAACGGCCGAGCTCGCTGAAATCAAGAAGGAACGCGACAACGTCAAGTCACAAGCCGAGGAGGACAAATTGTCCAGGGAAAACGATGTTGCTAATTTGAAAAAAAAAATTGCCTCGTTGGAAAAAGCTGCTATCAATGCCAAGAAAATGACCGAACTGAAGCAAAGTTACACCGACCGAATTTCAAGTAGGCAATTTCTCAGTTTTGAAAAATAATGTTTAATTATTGGAATTACTGTCATAATTGTTTAGAAAGTTTTCAGAGATATTTTTCTAAATTTAGAAGACATTTAAAAATTGTTGTAAACATATCAGAAAATTTTGAAATATTAAAGAAAAAAAAATTGTTTATACACGGTAAATTTAATAAGGTGTAACAGGCTTTATTTTAAGGTAAATGGGATCATTACAAACAAAATTTGCAAATATATATTAGTGATATTTTTAATAGTTTACGAGATAAAAGTGTTTAACGTTGGTCCAATCGGAGCGCGCCGAGAAGCATTGGAGCCGCCCACTCCCGCCCTAGCCGCGGAAATAGCACAGTGTAGGGCGTTACATTTAGGGTTGCAAAATTCACAGCAGTCAATTTTATTTATTATATTATTACGCAGTCATTTTTATTTCTCGGGCATTGGCTGCCAGGGCAGGCAGTGGGCGGTTCCAACGCTTCTCGGCGCGCTCCGATTGGACCAACTTTAAAAATTCATATCTCGTAAATTATTTAAAATATCCCCAATGTATATTTGCAACTTTTGTTTGTATTAATCCTATCTACCTTAAAATAAAGTCTATTACACCTTATGAAATTCACCCTGTATACAAAATGGTTATCATAATACAATAATAAAAATAATTATTATTTTTAGGTCTTGAGGATGAAGTTAAGAGGAACCTCGAGAGGTACGATGAGTTGAACACGAAGCATGGCAAGCTTGTTGAGTCGAATGAACGCTTGGAGAAAGAGAATCAGACACTAAACAGGTGAAAAGTGAGATTTTGCTCCGGAGAGATGCGAAAGAAAAATTGTATTGACAAAAGATCAATTATATTTGCAGGCTTGATTAATTCCAATTTTCTGTCACAGCAAAAATTTGGATCAGAAAAAACAACTGAGCAGCCTAGACAATGAATTTAAGACACTTCAAGAAAGTATCAAGACTCAATCAAGCAATTGGACCAAAGAGAAGACACGACTGGAGGTCAGTCCAGTCGATTAAAACTCGAACGAACATTTAACGAAACAAAAAATAAAATTTTTGATAAAAATTATAAATAAAAATTTCATAATTCAAAATAATTAATCAAATCTGTAAAATCTACTTGCAGGAAAAATTGCGGGAGCTCGAACGATCGCAGAGCAACTTCCAGTTTGAAGAAGCGAAGGAAGAGATCACTCGCCTCGAGAAAGAAAACAATTCCCTGAAGGATCAAATTTCTGATGCGAGAATAATTGTAAGAACCTTTTCGTTTTACAATAAACTTGCAAATTTTAGTCAATGTTTTCATTCAAAATAAAATACTCAAAGTAGTTTGTTAGTTAGAAAACAGTTTCATAACTTAGAAAAAAAAATGAAACTCGAACAAACACTTTTAGAACGAAGATCTGACGAGCAAGTTGAAGGACTACAACGCGGTGTCTAAGGTACAGCGAAATTTCACAGCGGACACAGATGCTCTCCAGGCCGAAGTGAAAAAAGCCAAGAGCGCTCTAGCCGCTGCTGAGAAGTCGAAAAAGGCAGAGATAGCGCAATCTAAATTACGTTACGAACAGAGGATAAAGGCGATAAACGACGAGATACAGTCGATACAGAATCAGCTCTCACGCTACAAGAGAGAACGCGACACGTACAAGCACATGCTCGAAGGAGCCCAGAGAACCATCGCCGATTTAAAAGTCGCGAGGCAACGTAGACAGTCGACGACGTCGACTGGAAAATCGGACGAGGTGAGACATCGAACTCGATATTAACGTTGAATCTTCCTTTTTTTCTGGCTTCGTGATGAAATCGAGAACGTGGGAATGTCGATGAGATTTTTCCTTTATCTTCTTTGTCTCCATATTTTTGATGATTTCCAGGACGACGAGAGTTCATCGACGACCAATGTTTCCGTTCTTGAGAGACAAATTAGTTGCATGGAGGATGAACTGTCCGAGAGTAGACTGGAAGCTTCCAAACTTAAGACCGAACTCGTTTCTGAAAAATCAGGATGGCAGATTAAACTTGCTGAGATGCAGTCGAGAATAAACGAGGTATGAAATTGATTTATTTTTACCTGCGACGAAGGCAAAATTGACAAAATGTTCCTTCCTTTCATTGTCAAATTTCCAATTTTGTCCCAACAAATATATTTCCTTCATGGATAAATACATTTCTTTTGAAAGCTTACATCTTCATACTGTTAACTGAAAACAAATTAGAAAACAATTATTAGAATGCATTTTTATGTAAAAAATAGGTAAAATTTGTTTCTTTAAAAAATGATATAACATTCCATTATTTGAAAACAATTCGACTGTCCAATATTATCCAGAAGATTATTGAAATGTAAATATGTAATGCTTTGTCTTAGACAATCATCCGTAGCTCATGAAAATCATAACATCATAAGAGCACGGAGCGCTGTTCAATAATTCACATGGTTATCGTAACTAGGCCAACGATAATGACTTTATTGATCATTATTGATATATCGATACCGATAATTTCGATCCCATAAATAAAAATCGTTCCAGTTGGAGGAGGAACGATTGCTGGCAAGTGGAAGAACAAAGATTCCAGGTCTGAAAGTTCGCATGGAATTGGCCTGGCAGAAAGAGCGAGAGGAGCAACAGAGATTGTTGCAGGAGACTGCAACACTAGCGAGAGATCTCAGGCAAACTTTGTTCGAGGTAAAATCATCCTGCAAAGTACTTCTTTACCACGTGAACGAGACTCGTACTAGCTACGGTTTTAAATTGTTCACTATAAGTTCAGTTTAGTATATGGCATGCTATTGGTAATAGCGTCGAAAGCATTACGTTGCTATTTATTCACCTCGCACCTCCTGCTTTTTCAAAGGTCGAGAGGGAGCGTGACAAGGAGCGTCTTGAGAACAAGAGACGGCAGGATCAACTGAAGAAAGTATTCGACGAGGAGAAAGACGAGAATAAGAAGAAACTTGTGGAAGTGAGTATTTCTATGAGTTTAAATAATTCAAAGCGCGTCATCGACACTCACCTGCTACTTAATTTTCAATTTAACTTGCTGCATGAATTATTAAGGAGAAGAAAGAAATTTCTTTTTTCTAATTTAAACAAAGTTTCTAATTTTGTTTCAGTATGTTAAAAGATTTGTTTTCAACAATTTTGGCAGTCCTATGTGGCTTTATATGCAGCGAGGAGTTGAGATGAATTTTAATAAAAATTGAATTAGATAGATGATTGATCTGAATTCTTCATCAACAGTTGCAATGCGACCTTCTCGAGTTGAGGGACGCTCATGCCAAGCTTCGTACCAGTAATGAGAAGATGAGAAGGGAAAAAGAGCGTCATGAGAGAGAACGCGAGGAGCTGCGCGACGTTATTTCCAGCAAGAGACGTCTCGAGCAAGCCGAGGCAAAGAATGTAAATGTTTTGCTCCAACAGGTTGACGACTTGATGCGCCTCTTTCCAGAATTAAGTCCTAACAAGACGGATGGCAAAATGCCTGACACTTTCACACCAACGCCACCGCGAAGGACCAAGGTAAAAGAAATGAGTTTGACCAATGACAAAGTACAAATTTGATTAATTTCAGGGACCAAAGTCGAGAGAATCGTCGCCAATGCTTGAGAGTAGGGACGACGTGAAAGGTAATGATTGTCTGAACAAGATTAAAAACAATGGCTCAGGCATCTAAAAAATTATTGAATTTATCATCACAGGATCATCGACGAATCTCGCAGGGAGAACAGAAAAACTGGAATACACTATTGGTAAACTGATGGAAGTGGCGAAAGAACTGCAGGAATCGAAGAAAGCTATAGATGACAGTAACATGTCAAAATCAAAGAAATTTGGCAAACGGTGGGTCTCTATTTATTTTGGAAATTTAAATATCGTTGTGGTGTGTAGCTTATTGAAGATTTGTTTAAAGCTCGACATCTATCGATAACGATAGTGGAAGGGGATCGACACCAAGTCGAAGCAAACCAAGCTTGAAGAGGAAGAGTTTGTCGCTGGAACAAACTTCAGGAAAAACGGATCAGGTAACTCCGCTAATTTTCAAACTTGTCACAAACGGACTAAAATTAGGAGACCGATGATAAGAGTTAGAGAAGATTTTCTATGGTCCAAGGACCGACAGTTTCAAAACGTATCTCTTATAAAATTGTCTGTGCTTCTTGCACAGTTGAGACTCGCCAATTCCGTCGCTCAGTGTTTTTCGATTATCCACAAAGATCTGTTCTTCAAAAATTAGAACCATCAGTTCCTTTGCCAGACAACGAGAATTCTAATATTCCCATCAACTTGATGCAGAAAGTCTTGTTGTTATTACAGTCCCAGTGTCCTGATGATAAACTTTGAGACTTCCACCTTTGCAAACATTTTGAGAATACTCTAACTTTTTCGCCAGCCTGAACAATTCTCTCAGCATCTCCTAGAAGAAAATACAATAATCTATCCTTAGACACCATGGTACAGATTGAAACAAGAAATTTTCAAGAACTCACTTTGACTCTCATAACCTTCATTTGCCTTTACAAAAGTCGTCAGAAATTGTTAATAGATATCTCAGGGATGAACTTCCATTCTTTTATAATCCGTCTCATCTCATTCAACTATTAAAATTTCCGTTGACAATCTCTTTTTCACTCAAGAATAATGAAACTGTCGACCAACTGTATCCATGATTGTGCCATGTTTGACGTTAGCTGGTGGTAGGTCACGTGATTCAGCAGTTGGGTATATTTATTTATAATCGATATAATCGTCGATCGAATATCTAGCGATAATTACCGCGAAAAATTCGAATGCCTGTAAAACCGTAAATTCACATATATATACACATACAAGTATATAAATATTTTCAATGGCAAGATATATATATATAAATATATTGAAAACAAATCAACCAAGGTTAAAAAATAATGTCAGAATTGTGAAAAATGGCTTACTACTTTCTAGAGCTCTTGTGCCTACCTCGGAGATCCGTCCCCGAAGGGAGAGCAAGGATTTAAGGCGAAGGTTGATTGTGATTTATCTTCGATGCTTGAAATTCTCGAAAATCGTACGATAATCTCGATCGAGTGATGTTCCTCGTAGCTCATCTGGAAATTGGTTCATTCACACTGTCACTTTTCACAATTCACACTTTTTCACACACCAACGCGAATATTGGGAGTTGGAAAGAAATTATAACAAAATAACAATCTTTGATTATTTGGGATACGAAACAAATGATTATTTTTGTATGGTTTGATGAAAGGGACGAGATGTTTAGAGATACGTAAAAAATCGGTCGGGTAACCAAAATGGCGGCTGACCGGTAACGGACGCGTCGAGACCCGTGATTTTACTTTTAGTATTACGCGTTATATTTTTTTGTATTTCTTATGTTTCCAATTGTCTTACGAGTTCCATGATTACGCGCTTTAACATTTTGCCGTTTTTTAGAATAAAGCGTTCGGTTATAATCGATAATAATATTAACATTGTTCGTCTCACCGTCTTCGTTGTTCCGGATGCTAGGTTCTCCACAACTGCACGGCACGGATATTTTCAAACACGCTTCTCATATCGGCCGCTTGATGCGGCGTTGTCGCGGCGCTCGTGTCGCGCGGCATATTTGAAAATGGCGGCAAATACAAATTCGAATAAAAATTGCATAAACAAATGAAATAAGTTGTAAATTTTTTTACAGTCGATTTGGGGCACCGATAGCAACGTTTCGAGCATGCAATCTCTAAATTCCGAGGTCGACTCTCGTCACTTCAATATGCAAAGAGATTCGAGTGTCGACAGGTAATAAACATTTTCTCTTACATTGTTTATTTTTTATTGTCTCATTATTTAATAATACACTGTCCTTTCCAGTCGGTTATCCGGTGGCTCGACGAAGAGCGAGATGCTGCAAAGAGACAAGAAATACAATAAAAATTTAATTCGCAAAATAACAACTAAATTAACAAAATCAACTAGTGTCGACGATCCAAATGCTTCTTTCGACTATTCCATGCAGGTAATTCGATAATTTTATACAATTATTTTACTACTTATAAACAAATTAAATTATACAAATATTTTTCATATTCCTAGACTTCCGGTTCGGAGGCAAGTATAACAGCGGAAGAGGCGAAGCACGAGAAGAGAAATTTGAAGAAAAAACTAACAGACATGTTCAAACGAAGCTCGAGAAGCAACGGGTAACGTTTACAATAATAACATTTTAAATAATTTATACAATAACAAAACTTAAAAATAAAATATTTCTTAAAATTAACATCTTTTCAGTTTGGACAAAAAAAATGAGGACTCTAGTAGGCCATCGTCGAGAGCCTCGAACGTATCGAAGCCATGACATCACGTCTCGTGAACGTAACGAGGGAAAATAAAATTATATCTAAATCGATTTCAACGTTGAATCGAGAAGAAGAAGTGTGGAGAGTCGAATAATTTTGCCTCGATACGAAAAGAGCTCTCGGTATCCGTATAGCCGCATTTACCTTTCACCAAAGCCCCTTCACCTCTCACCCCTAGTCACTTAATACCAAGAAACATCGCATATCCACGAAGATAATGTAACATTACCGATACATAAAATCATCTCGGATCTCTCGCACCGTGCGAGATATTTGACCTTTTTTTTCTCTCCGTACAATTTTTGATTGCGTCCTTTACTCAGCCCATCGTTACTTAAACCATAGACCTTGATTTATTTATCCTCGCAGTACGTTGAATAAGAATTTTCATCAATTTCCAAGCAATTCTTAATTTGACAAAAAAAATTTACTTTGACAGTGAAAAAAAACCTTTTGTTAGCACTTCGTCCAACAAATTTACAATTATTTTTTGTCGTTATTTAGAAATCGTTATCCGCGACATTAATGTGAAACAAATTTTTGATAACATTTGTCGAAGGAATAATGAACCGAGGCAACGATGCAATTTGTACAATGAAGATACAAACATCTGCAGAAAGAAATTATCGACGATAACGACAATAAATAAACGATGTAACCAAAGTAAAAATGAAATTACTCTAATCAGCGATCTCCTGCATAGACAGGTCTGTATATACGAAGAAAGGACACGTGTGCGTACCTGTAAATAAAGAACAAATTTCAGAACATAATAAAGAAGAAAGTAAATTAAGCTTCTCAAAAAACAAATAAATCGTCAGATTTTGATTTAACGTATGTTCTTTTTTCAATCTTCCTGTATATTCGTAATGAAGAAAAATAAATCGTGGTACTTCAACCAATAAGCAGAGTTTCGTCATCGACGAAATGGTACTGGGGTATTTCAAGATTCGTTGGGGCAGGTCCTTTGCGTATACGTCCTGCAGCATCATAATGGGAACCGTGACACGGACAGTAAAATCCTCCTTGTATCATACCAGCATTTGGTATCGGTATACAGCCAAGATGCGTGCATATACCGATAACAACGAGCCACTCCGGTCGTTGAACTCTCGCCTCGTCCGCTTCAGGATCTCTCAGCTCCGTCACGTCAATGGTCCTTTCCTGTTCTATTGTCTCCTGTGATCTGTAACGACCCAACGTTTTCATATAGTCGTACATCATTTTGTCCATCCACGTTTTATCATCCTTCTCATTTTATTCTTATTTCTGTTACTACTATCATATTCTCTTTTATTGTTATTATTATTCATGGTCGTATAACATATATTATATTTTGTATTATTTACATAATAATAATAATAATAAATCAACATACAACTGTCCAGTAAGAGTCCTGCGACTACTCATAACATTTTCCTAGGTTCTGTAATTATACTTACGTCACTATAAGCATCCACAACAGCATAATCTGCACCAAATTAACCTCGAGTACATATAAAATTTCTGTAAGTCCTCTCGCCTTCGTCCCAACTACTTAAAACTGTGATAAATTCCTCGCCACTATTTATAAATGTCTACAAGTTACCTGTTAGTGTTTTATGGTCGTGTAGTCTATTATTAACCTCATTATTCACTCGCAACGAAAAAAGCGCGGGACATCACCCATGTGTTGGTTGTAAATGGCTTTTTTTTCTTTACTTTTCCGCTCCATTCTCGTACGTACCTGTGATAAACAAAAACTGGCTTGCCTCGCCACTTAGCGATGACAACCTTGCCCTCGGGCACGTTTGATAGTTTGAATTCGATTTGGGCTACCGCAAGTACGTCACGAGATGGCGCCATAGACATGACGCAATGGAGTATGAATGATTTGTAAGCGTACAAACCAGCGACACCTGCAACTGTATCGAACGATTAATCGAAAGCTTAATATCGTTTTAGATTAATTCGATTAACTCGATAAGAAATTAATAGCTGCATAATCGATTATTAATTTGATCAATTGTATCGGGCAATAAATTTTTTTTTATGTATTCAAATTTTTATAATACGAAATATGAATGTGAATATTACGAAATTTAATTATGGGACAGGGATTAAAATAATTATAAATAAATTGTAGGAATTTAAATTAAATGGGCGCGAGGCTCGTATTTTTGTTGTTTTCTCACCGAAAGGAAAGGCATAAGCGAAGGTCTTCCGGTCGATCGAGCTACAATGTGAGGGGACGTTGGGATCTCTGAGACTTTTTTTTCGATACTCATCGAAATTCGGTTCTGGTACATCTGTATGTGCTAATCGTCTCGATTTGATTAATTCTGAGAAATAAAACGAAAGAAAATAAAAAATTTATTGCGCATGCGCGCTATATAGTTAAATTTATATATCTGTCAGTCGCGGTGGTTTGACATACGATCTATCAAATTTATCCAATTTTAAGATAATACCAGCAACGAACGAACATTCCTCGAGCTGATGACCCGAATTCCAAAATTTCGAAAGCTTTTCCAGTGTTCTGAAGCGAAACATCGCCAAGATGAAAGTGAGGTTAGGTTCGTGGTGATATTTGACACTCGACCTTAGACGCTTCGTAAATGTCTGTCTATTTATTTATTTCCAACGAAATAACAAGCTTAATTAATAAAAGAAAGTTGATATTGATCAACTGTTCTTGTTTCTTCTCTCTTACTCGATTATTTTGACAAATTCCATGAAAAATTTGATAACCGCCATTTTGATTTCATGCTAATTAATTTGAAATTAAAACTTGATCTTTCTTTCTAATGTTTTAAGAAATATTAGTCTATTTTTTATGATACTTAAATACTTTTCATCGAAAATGTTCGTCTCTCCTTATTTTCGTACTCGTTTGTCCAAAATTCTAAATTTCGTTCGTACAAATCTTCTGACGTAATGTCGGAGTCATCTTCGTTATTTCTGGAGAACCAACGTTCCTTAATTACATGGAAGCAACATTCCATCGAAAGAGCTAAAAAACCCATGAGCACGCCGGCTCCAAGAATTAGAAACATCCCCATTGTGTCGTCCAGGGCTAATCGACGTTCTTGTATCGAAGCTCGCTGTAATTTGTGAGCCCCAGTGACCTTGAACAATTAAAAGAAATAATAAATTTATATACAAAATTGTGAAAAAGAATTATGACAATGGTAACCTTAGAATGAAAATGTTTAAGATATACAATGGATTTACCGATAACAATTGTCCTGTTGCTGATCTCTGCACGTCCCATTCGATGTCCCGTACAATTTTGTCCAAAAGTCCTGATTGTCGAGCTCGAATGATTACTTTATCAAACAATTCAGTATGTATCGAATGCCTGGGCAAAACTATTGTTACTCCATATTTCACAAAACACTCGTTGCTTATGTGCATCAGAGATCTCTTTGTCGACCAACTGAAATTTGATCATTAAAATAATTGTTATATTAAAATTATTGAACGAACAGTATTCTTAAAACACTGATCCTTTGGACAATTATTTGAGAATAAATAGTTCATATACTTCTCTAATTAACTTATTATAAACCAGCTTGTTTCATCAACAAAAAAAGATTAGAATCAATTAATTAGTTCTAATTTTTAATCACTTAATTATAAAAAGAATTAATTTGAAAAATATAAACAAAATTTGTTAAAAAACATTATTTCAGGGTGGCTTAAATGTACTTGGGTGCAAACTCGGCCTGTACGATATATTCGAGAAGAATGCGAGATCCGAGGAAAGCATAAGGCCAGAAATATGCTCGACTCGCATTTCTCACGCCTTCCTTGACGGTTGGCACGTATTGAAGATTTTTCAACAACTTTATCGCCACGAGATCGTCCATCCTCGTGTAATTGAACGACTTCTCCCATCCATCGTGATCTGGAGGTTTTAATTTATCATCAAGGTTACGACGAAAATCGAATCTTACTTTCTTGCTCTATTTAATAATTTAATACATTTTTTTCTTATTAAAAAAGAAAATTTTCCTTTCATAGATTCAACGCCATCTTACCCAGTGTTGCAATTTGATAGCGTCTTCTGAGTAGCTGATCGGCGGTCTCTATCGCTGTAGGATAAACGGGCACAGTAATGAAGGCCATGATCGATCCGGTGTAACAAGACGTTATTATAATCGTGAAGAGCCAATAGATTCCTGCAATGAAAAATAATGTGGGACATACAGCTGTACAGACTAATATATAGTTTGTTTCATCTCTAATTAAGTCCTACACTCATTCAATTCAACATTTCTTCCCTCCCATGTTAAAAAAAGAAACAAATTCTTAAATATCTTCATCTTTTCTTACAAAGCCAAAGTGCAATTTTGTTTCTCAAACTTTACATATGTTCATGGAACATTGATAATAATTCTGAATTCAATTTGAAAAAAGTATCAGAAGTGAAAGATTGATCGAATTGGCACGCAATGCTTTTTATAAAAAATATACAGCTTCTACTTTGATATTACGTATTAATAAAATTGTATATACGAAACGAGACAATTGCAGTGGTATAACACTTGGTAGGAGTCAACCTTGGCAAGAGTTATTTCCTATTATATCGTTGTAAGAAAACACAGCGTTGCGATGCGCTTCATTAAATTTGCAATAACGAGATGAGTTTTTCTCGTGTTTCGCTATGACCTACAGCTTTATTTTATTACGATATGTAGTTATTATTATTATTATTGTTATTAGGAAGATGAAATACCGATGAGAATCGAAATTGAGTTTTGTCCAAGGCCGGAATCGAGCATTGGATTTTTCACGGTGAAGCTGTTGGTGAAGGTGCTGAAGATGTACCAGAACATTGAGTTGAGATTGCTCGGTTTGGTTAACAATGATTTAAGACTGTAACGACTGTGCAACGATAATGGTAATATCGCTGTTATATAAATGGCACAGAGAACAACCCACACGGATTGTTGAAATGGACCCAATACAGCTCTATACCTAAACAGGAAAAACCATTGAAATTACTGTACAGTTTTTTTGTCTATTTCTAGAAAATTGTTACTCTCGAGTCGAGAGAATTAGAACAGAAGCAATTTTAACAAGGATAGAAGAACAAAATTTTGTAATGATTTTTAACTATGGAAAGGTATTTAATAATTTTCTGTTTTTATAAATTGTGAAATTGTAATTATCATTTTTTGTCAACTTTACTTGGGCAGCGCGGTCGATGCTAATGAGATGAAAGTTGCACAGTCTTGCATGTGACCAAAGGAAGTATCGAATTCTTCAATGGTTTCTGAAGTTTCGTAAAATCCACCGATTGCAGCTGCTGCGATATTTAGTCTTACGTCGTTGATAGCTGCTGCATTAAAACTAAAATGGGAAAAATTGTATTATTTCAGGAGGATGTTAATGCGAAGAAATTATTTTTCTATAGAACATATGGTGTCAAGAGGAATATTTGATTAAGAAAACCTTAGTGTCGATGATGTGGCATCACGAAATTCAGCTGTAAAATTTAATACTGCGCCCAAAAGTCTTACGACACGAACGTCTATTCCATCCCAACTTGTGGTATCGCTTTTCGACACAGTACTATGAAAGAATGTAAACAAATCTTACATTAAGAGTTTTCTGTATAATTTTGATTTACAAGGGATTCAGCAATTGTGCATCTTCCAACGATTTATGAAAAATTTTGAATAATTTAATTCAATGTGAATTTTCTAAAATTTGAATCTTTTTCCCAATTCAATTTTCTTTCTTAAATCGTTTTTCTGTTATTGTTTAAAAAATATTCTTTGTCCAGTTGAATTGCCAAAGTCTCGTCAATCAAGAAAGTTTTTTTAGTTCAGAAATAGAAAGTACTTTCGTATGGCGAATGGAGGTTTGTTTGCAGCTGATATCAAAAGGCGATGACCCTTTAGTCCTTCGACAAGTTTCGTCGGAAATAAATTCGTCTCGGGTTTTGTCAAGGAACCATTGATCCATGATGTTAACAAAAAAGGTGTGCTAGATCCGCTTCCATCAGTGTAAAGTTTGTGTGTATACAAGACATAAGATCCTTCCTGTAAAAAAATTTTATTAATTAATTTCAGTTCAATATAACTTTGTTAACACAATATTTACCATTGTTTTTTATTCAATATTTTGGGATAATATTTGTTACCGTGCCTTGGTGTTTTGGCTGAGACTGTGTGTAATAACAAGTAAATTTACATAAAATCTTGAAGCGTAGCTTTTGAGAAAATCCTTGACACTCCAGGGAGTTGATTCTGCGATGATCAAGATTTTATTCTTTATTTCTCGGTTCAGTACCTTGTCGATAGCGAATATATTGTCCAGAAATATTATGTGATTGTAACATCTGTTTCTGGATTCATATTTAGGACATTCAGAGCTTGTGAGGTTAATGCTGCGCTTGATGAAAGTGACCAGTGGCAAATTTTTGTAAATAACACGATAATCGACTTCATCTTCAGTGTCGAGTTTGTCATCGTGATACGTGATTACATCGCAATCTATGAGATATTCTTGAGTAATGTGATTTATCAAAAGAGCTAAACTTTCAGTTCTTGCGTGGACATCTTTCAACTCCGTTTTGTCATTTTTATTATTGTTTGCAATCGTTGGAATTTGATTAGTTAATATTTCGTAACAAGAGAGTCCATTTAACAAAATCGTTAAAAGCAACAAGAAATGCACCATTTTATTGTTAATGATTTATTGTTTATACGTAAAAAAAAGGCTTGTGTATGTTGAAGTATCCTGTAAAATTTCGTCAAAGGTAAGATTGGGACTGGGATGGATCGATGGACGATTCGGCCTTTATAGAGTCTTACGAGAAAGGTCAATGAAAATTTCATATTTATTGGTCATTACTGCGGGACAATGTCAATAGTAAATATAACGAGAATGAAAGTGCATCCTTGGGCACATTTCTTGTGCAAGGGATTTCTCTGGAATCTTCAGAAGCTTCGCTTTTTCGCCACGAGTGACGGGTGGCGCTAGCTTACGGGACCAAACTCTTGTGAAAGTTCTATCAAAGGATTTATTGTCATTGTAGAACAACTCTCCGAAAAGTTTGGTGGATGAGATGAGGTAATTTATTTTTTATACGTTCATAATTTATCTCGAACAATCTTTTACTTTTTGTGTATCAGAAATGTTCCCAGGGAATTGCGTTTCCTTCAGTCGGTGTATCGATCATTTTGTGCTGGCACAATCTTGAAAATTGCATGTTTGCTTTACAGTATGCAAAAAGTTTTATTTTAGGTTATCAATTGACAATAAGAATAATAAAACAAGTCTGAGGGAATGGTTATTTCAGGATTAAATCCAATATTTATTGTTTTTTGTTAGGTTATGTTCACAGTAGGTAAATTAGTTTGTGGTTGTGAGGACTATTGTAGCAAAACCGTGAAAACCTACCGATGGTTTCAAGTTTTCAACAGTTGGCAAGGGTAATCACAATTTTATTTCTTTGTATTTAGAGACATAAAAGGATTATTATTAATCATTAATATACAACAATGTCGATATTTAATATAATAATGATAGTACATTCTTGAATATATTCCATGTTCGTTGGTATTGTACTTTATGTCGATAATTACTTTCGGACTATTCAACAAATTTGGCGGTTCGCTTTTCCGCCGCAATTCGCTGGCGGCGCTAGCTCCCAGACGAGGCAAAAGCGGCAGCAAAGCGAAAATTGATGACAGACGGTGCAAACATGGCGTCAGCGTTGGAATCTATGGTAGTTGACGAAAAACAACTCCCTGAAAAACCGGTCGACAGAGAAAAGGTAATGTACTTGTTAAATCTTAATAATATACTTTGAGGTTCGCTTTATTAGTTATGGGTTACAACTGTTCCCCCTGTTTTATTATTCGCTACGAAATTGCGACGCCAGATATAACCTCGAAAATTGTGGTCTCTCGTAGCTTCCACAAAGTTTCATCTTAGATTATGAATAAAGAATCAGAATTACATAGAGACTGCATGTAAATTATTATCATTGTTTCAAATGGAATATTTGTTGCTTACGTTTTAGGTTATGTGTGTAGAAATACAATAGTACTTTCGAGCTACGATTGTAGCAATCATGCGAATAATTCAACGTCGTTGATAGGTTAAATATCGTATTTGAGGTCGATTGAACAAAACTAGTTTGCGAAATCAACATTTTTCGTTAGAAATAAGTGTGAGCCTGCCTGGCTCAAGTGCGCTATGAACAAAACGCAACGTTCTAACTTTGAAAAAAAATTGTTTTTAGACATGCCCTCTATTGCTTCGTGTATTCTGCAATACTGGTCGCCATCACAATATTATGGACTACAGTAGAGGAAATGTTCCGTCCAATGAATTACAAATTTACACATGGTAAGCTTTGATTGTAACACAAATAATCTTTGTTATTGAAATCCAAGCAAACCTGGAGTTCACATAAGTGTTTTTACTTTTAAGGATGGACGCTACACTCAGAGAAATCACAGGCTTGGTCAAAGAGGTTAATCCAGATGCTCGAAACAAAGGAACGTATTTTGACTTTTCTCTGGTAACGCCAGAGATGAGGAACGCTGGATTTCGAATGCGAGAGATAGGTGTCACCTGTTCTGGCCAGAAAGGCGCGGATGACAATAAAACATTGTCTCAAGCAAGGTAAGCTAGCAATATTAACCGTTTGGCCTACGTGCTATCTTTCGATTACTAGGGCCATAGTCAGCAAATACACACAATTGTCCTTTATATTTAATAATTACGATTGCGTTATAACATTCATGATTGACTTGCATAGGTTCACAATCGGAGACTACTTGGACATTTCCATAACACCACCGAATCGAATGATGCAACCAGCGATACGACGCGGTGGTTTAAGACAATACTAACAAACTGTTTACGGAGCATGCAGAGATATAATTTGTTTCTACATATTTGTAATTATGACTGTAAATGACAAAATAATAAACGATGCGACTTGCCAAAAATCTAGAGAACGTTGTAGTAAAAATAGTGCCATGCTAGAAAGACTATCAGTCGATAACATAGGCCGTTGCTATTTCAACTAAAATTTACACTGTATCACTTTGGATGATTCCTCCAAAATGAACATCCAAAGTGATAAATTTAAATGAGCCTCTAGATTTAATAAACGTCTTTGCAATATCAGAATAGTTTTTATTTTAATCTAAATAAATCAAAAACCACAAATCTTATTCTCTTAACCATTTTTTGTTATCAGCGGAGAGATACCAAAATATTCCAGCAGATTCCTAAGCCAGGAATCTGTCGAGTTGACTCTTTACCTTTATCAGGATTCAAACACAGAGGAATCTACGAGAACGTTCTTGCTCCTCAAACAACTCGTCAGATGGCACTAAACTACGATCCCCTTAATTTTGAAACACAGCAAAGGATAAAATCTTGTATTAGAAATTTTGATTTTTGTGAAGAATACTCATTACGCCTTTGACAAAATATTGGTAACGTTTCATAGCAGTTAGAGTCTGAAAATTACACAGCATTCTTGTAACAACAAAGATAACTTACAACTTGTTTTTTATTTCATTTCTAAACGATAAAGCAACTATTATGTAACGTCGATTAAAGGAAATGTATTTTCGTAACGCTGACTTAGCAACTTTAATTTCACAAAAGTCAGCTCGTTGGTATTTAAAAGCGTCGTAGAGAACGAGGAGTATCGTCGAATAATCTTGAGGGCAGTTTTTGTTACAGCGTTACGGGTATAACAAGTATCGAATGAGGGAGAGGCTCGCCCAACCGCAATCACCTGGGGCTATTTTAAAGACACTTCTACTTTAATTATACCAAAAGCGTTTTGCCCTCATCCCTTAACTGTTGGCAACCCCCTCCAACCCCTTAAAGATAACCCTCTGTCTCCAGGATGGCGATGTTACGATATTATGATATTACGAAGCATGCCGTCGCCCATCAGGCCTCTGAGATTTCCCGAAATTCGAGAAACTTTTCAACCCACCCCCAGCTCGATTCTCCACATCGACCCCCTGGCCAAGGAAAACTCCACAGCGATAATATTCCTCGCTTATTCAGGCACGACAAAACTCGTCGGCTTGTAAATAATACCATTATTAAATAGAAATAATAAGTTTGTTGAGAAAAACAAAATTCGTTTTAGATAAAACAAACATTGTCAAACAATTTTTGACTAGAATGTCCCTTAGACTTATTTTAGAAATATTGTAACACATTATTGGTTAAAGAGTGTTATAGCAGTTTAATATTTTTTAATAATAAGTTTGTTGAGAAAAACAAAATTCGTTTTAGATAAAACAAACATTGTCAAAGATTTTTTTACTAGAATGTCCCTTAGACTTATTTTAGAAATATTGTAAAGAATTGTTGGCTAAAGAGTGTTATAACAGTTGAATATTTTTTTTGCAGGCCAGATAGTAGTTCCTGCTTTCGGTTGGAAAGTTGGAAGCCACTAGTGAGTCCAGAAAAACAAAATTCGTTTTACGTAAAAGAAACGTTGTCAAAGAATTTTTTATTGGAATGTCCCTTAGACTTATTTTAGAAATATTGTAAAAAATTGTTGGCCAAAGAGTGTTATAACAGTTTAATATTTTTTTTTGCAGGCAAGACAGCAGTTCCTGTCTTTGGTTGGAAAGTCGGAGGCCACTAGTGGGTCCAGTAAATCTTGACTCTCTCTCTCATCCCCTTGCTACCCTTAAAGCGAGGCCAGTAAGAGCCCCAAAACGTGCAACGAGAAAATTCATCCCCCTATAGCCATTCTTATTCCCTCGTTACTCGCAGTTCCTCTCGAGCATCTTAAGGGGTAGGGGGTTGCTTTTAGACCTCTCGCACTTTTTTTTCTCACTCTCAATTCCACCCTACCGTCCAGCTTCTTATTATATCGTCTTTCCACGCCATAAAATCGGAAAAGAATTTCCAGCCGGCGCTCTCAAGACAATAGAAACTAATAAATTTGATTACTGATTACGAGGCCAAAATTTTTCTGGCCTCGCCAACCACAATGGTTGTATGTGACCTACCCCCTATCCTCTCATACACAGCAACCCCTCAGAAACGCTTTACTCTCTATACTTCATCCACGGTTCTCCAACTACATACGAAAAAAAAAATGTTTTTCATTCGCTCGGAAATTAATCTTCGCCATTATTTTTTTTTTCTCATACATTTTTTCAAACCTGATTTTTTTTATCGAAGATGTTAAATGAACCCAATTTACTTCTTGCACATTCTTTTCTCATGAGAAATTCTTGGTGGAGTTCAGGAAAACGTCCAGAAGTGTCCAATGGTTACAGCAAATTTCCAAACATCAAAAAAAGTTTCTAAAAATAATTTTTAATTTTCTTAAATGACCAAATATTTCTAAAAGTGCTAAAAAAATTGTCAAAACTTTCTAAAACTCTTAAAAACTGTCTCAAGATTTGCAATGATGTCCAGAAGGCTGTAAAACTATTTAAAATTTACCTGACATTCATTAAACATTTCTAAAAGTGTAAACACAAATTGTCACAATTTTCAACAAGTGGAAAGCAATGTTCTAAAATTTCTAGAACTATTAAAAAATGGTCCAAGATAGTCTAACTAAGATGTCCTACCAGAGATACCTTCCTGCCCTGCCTACTACTTGGCGAGTTTTTCATTATTTTAAAATTCAATTCTAAACAAATGTTGTCTGTCCAAATTCCTAAAACCAGGATCACATTTCAAACAGGACATGTTTCTTGTTATAACACGTCATTCATAAACATCCCTTGTGCACCAGCTGGGCCCATAAGGGTTGGCAACCGTACAACCATATATGGACAAACATAAATATTAAAAAAAAATGTATTAAAATATTGCACCAATAATTTTGGTTACAGTGTACTTCAGCCAGAGAGAAGGGTCGAAGCCCTGGCTACTCCAGGGTTGAAAATCGATTTCGGGTTATAGGTGACGAGAAATCTGTTGACTCAGGGAATATCGAGGGAGGAGCTGGCAATAAAAATAAATATCGACGAGTACGAGCGTAACTCTCGTTTCTGTATGTGTGGAAAAAAAAACGTTGCGCCACGTGGGCGTTAGGAAGAAAGCAAAAAAAAAGAATTGTAGAGACAAGGCGCCGGCGAAAAAAGGGGAGAACAAAAAATTTAGGGGTTGGTGGTGCGAAGGGGGTGAACTGCGAGGGCGTGCAGCGTCGTATCGACGAACTCACCGCTATATCTTATACGCCCATAACGGTATATATAAATGTGACATATTTTCGAATAAGGAATATTTTTGTCCTCTTTGCTGTTTTTAAACAATTTTTTTTGTTTTTAGTTTCTTTTTGTTTCTTGGAACGAATATGTAGGGTCTTTGGACTTGTAAACTAGCTGAGACTTTTTTGTTTTACTATACACTCGTAGTTTTCTCCAAACAGAAATAATTTATTGAATTTTTGTAAAAACAATAAATGAAAAAAAAAAAATTTTTCTTAATTTATAAAATCTTGAATAATTGATAGTTTTTTTGGCTTTAAATTTATGACGTAAATCGTTAGGTACAAAATCAACAAATTTCATTTCTCAGTTGTAAACAAATTTTTTTTTGAAATTTATTTTTTGGTAATTTTTATTTAAGGGTAAGAATGAAAATATGTTTCATAAGAGAAACTATATGTTAGCAGCACTTGGAGCGTTGAAACGTTGGAACTTTTTGCAATATGACGCGGGGGATGAAACAACCCCATTGGGGGTTGATGTAATATTTTTTTCTTTCACCATTTTTTTTTTTAAGACTTTGTCACATTTTTCTCTCGTTCACGATCGGTAAAGCATCATCGACGCTATCGTGGAATACCAAAACGATATACAACAGGGTGGAATACATAATGTTCAAATTTTTTAACTATTTGTATATCTATATATAATTTTTTTTTTTTTTTTTGATAACAGTTGAAGTGTTGGATATACATTTAGAGTACGTAACGTCGTAAAGTAACGTCGGAAAGCATCGCAGTAAAATCGACAAAGGTTTTCGTTGGGATTTTTCGCCCATAGGGGTGGGGGTAGTAAAGGGGATGAGGGGTTGTAAGGGGTGGGAATTGCAAGACAGATGAAATACGTACTATGAGAACATTCTCGTTCTTTCGCGACGAGTCGTCGCGATCTTTGCCATTGCAAACGTACGTACGTCGAGAAAATTGGGGAAATATGGACCACCCAAAATTTTTAGAAAATTTTTGAAAATTTTTGGAATTTTTCGCGATCGGGAAAATTGCTAAGTAGAAATTCGTGTATTGATTTATTATTGTGTTATCTAGTTTGTACCACCAACGGAAACGTCAACATTTTTTTGAAAATTTGAATTAAAATTTTTTAGAAAAAAAGCTCGATATTTTATAAAAATCGCAATTTTTTTTTTCATTTAGACCCAGCGAATTTTTTTCAACCCCCCCAAAAAAAAACATATTTTCTGACCTTCCTGACTTTTCATGTCAATGAAAATTATTCCTACAATATTCAAATTTTATGAATTTAATAACAAATTTCCAATTTTTATTTGTACAAGATTTTTTTTAATAATTAAAACTAAAATTTTTTAGAAAAAAAGTTCGACTTTTTGTTTTTAGGAAGAAAATTTCCACCCCTGTTGGAATAAAATCAACAATTTTCCATAGAAAAATGCAATTGTCAATTTTGTTAATTTTTATGCCAACCAAAAATCGCAATTTTTTTAAATTTAGACCCAGCGAATTTTGTTCAACCCCCCCAAAAAAAATTCATATTTTCCGACCTTCCTGACTTTTCACGTCAATGAAAATAATTCAATAATATTCAAAATTTATGAATGTATTAAAAATTTTCAAATTTTTATTTGTACAAAATTTAGGGGATGATTTCTTCCGGTTCAACTTAGGAGTCTGGGCCATTTCAGCCTGTTTCACCCTCAGCATCGTTTCTTTTTGGCGGAACGTGGAACGAAAAGATAAAGAGTGTCGAACTGTATGTGGCTGGTTCTGAGAGAGCTTGGCACTAGGGATTGGGAGTTAGGGGGTGGAAAAAGGAATGGGGTGTATATCGTGTGAGGGTGAAGTATGGTGTATGCTTCTTGATTCTCTCTCTCTCTCTCTCTCTCTTCCTCACAGATACACACACACGCACATTCCGAGTGCCCAGGAAACACTCCCTTACCGACTACATCCGGGGATCCATTACCGAGTTCCGCTGTCCAACCATCCATAGCACCGAACCAAAGATTTGTGTGTGTATCTCCTCTTTTCGTGTTCCTTCGAATAAAATAAAATAAAATAAAATAAAATAAAAATAAAAAAGAAATTTCAAGGAATTCCCATAACGACGTATCGAACGGTTTTGTCCCTTAAGGGATGAAATAATTTTGGCAATTGAATCAACCCCTAATGTAAACGACATTTTCTTTTTTTCTCTTAAAACAAAAAAAAATACTAAATTATTCAAAATCAAATTTTAATTCTTTGTCCCAAAATATTTTTGGGCAATAAAATCTGTGTGTGCATCTCCTCTCTTCGTGTGCCTTCGAATAAAATAAAATAAAATAAAATAACATAAAATAAAAAAGAAATTTCAAGGAATTCCCATAACGACGTATCGAACGATTTTGCTCCTTAAGGGATGAAATAATTTTGGCAATTGAATCAACCCCC
>JAPYZU010000902.1:0-21504 GCA_030523005.1 Tryphoninae sp. B BG-2022a
CTCTCTCTCTCTCTCTCTCTCTCTCTCTCTCTCTCTCTCTCTCTCTCTCTCTATATATATATATATATATATATATATATATATATATATATATATATAATGAAGTAATGCCCATCTTTTCAAAAACAACTGCGTTACTAACACAAAATAAAATAAATGTCAGTGCATTATCGTCATTGACGATGGCGAATATAAATAAAAATTTTAAAAACACGAGAATCTATTGGGATTCATGTAAACCGACGTTTTTATATGAATATTGTGTCATGATAAATAAAGTAGATTATTTGCTTTCAAACCGATAATAATGACCTGTAAAGGAAACAGAAAAAGTTGTATATCATAATATTGTAATTCTGTACAAAATTGGATTATAAAGTTAATTGTGGTAACGAATTGAAACGTCTATAGAAGGAATATGCCTATTTTTTGGTTGAAGCAAAGTTTTTCCACTAGAACTGACACTTGGCGTCGCGACGGACGATTTGTAACGTCACTTGGTACTGTATACTCCCCGTAGGCGGAGTCACGAGTACGTGAACAACTCGGTGAGTCGAGCCTTCGAATCGCCTTCGAATAAAATTATTTTTTCATTCTTTTTGTGGGTGATTCGTTACTTGACTTTGTTTATTTTTACATAAATAATATATCTGAATTTTGTATATCTTAATTTAGTTCAGTATTTTTTCAATTCTACTTCTGTATTGTTTTTGTATTCTCTGTGATGAAACAAATCAATTTTTACGACTTATTAATTGATAATTCAAATATTAAAGATAATCTTTTTTTAAAATTATATGAATTTATATTATACGATTATTAACGTTCTCTAAGGTTGATATTATATATGGCGAGTCAGTGAGGTACAACAGTAGTAGCTCATGTCTTCTTACTTTCTTTCTTTCTTTTTATATAGTGACTATGATGAGCGAGTCGAAACCTGGTAGTTGTAGCTCGTGTCAACAAAAGAGAGAGAGTTGGCACGAGTACCCCAGTGTATATATCGCATTTAAAAAATCGAGACGAAACGCTTGCTCCTACGTGATTGGTGAGAGAGGCAGAACTATTCCATGAAGTTGCTAGGTATACATGAACGTTTCTGTGTGACCTAACACTTTCTTGTAGCGACGCCAGTAACACCAGTAACTGGGGTACCAAACTACAATGAGGTACTCAATTTCCGCTTCAATCGAAACATAGGCATATTCCTTGTATAATCGTCTGAATTCGTAGATTTTAGCTACTATACTTATCAATGTATGTATTTTATAAGATAACTTGAATATAACAGTTTCAATTTAGAAATAAAATTCGCACATTCAAACCCAAGCCATTCTGAGTTTAGGTCGTATTTTAGAACGATATTTTCTTTAATGAAATTGGAGTCATGCGAATGCATCGTAAGCATTAGTGAAAATGAAATGCGTACAAAGAATGGAACAACTTGGTAAATCATGATTGTACGCACTCTAAAAAGCCCCCACCCTCGTTACATTATTGTGCATGCAGACGTATGGTATGACTAACCATAACGGAAATGGTAAGGTCTTTAAGAATATGTAATCATAACCAACAACTTTGTGGTTTCTGTTTTTTCCATTCTCTTCGTTCAATATGCCACGCCTCTATGAGGTCTCTCTCCCCCTACTTCCTGCTTGTTCTTGTTGGACAATAAGACTTCTCTTATAAATGTGCATCGTACGAATCACATACATACACACGCATAGACTTACTTCCACGGTCCAGTTGATTTCTCGTAAAACTGACGGCTCGTTGGCTAAAATGTTCTGCTTTAACCAATAATCCAGGGAATTTCAGAGGAAACAGAGTACAGCTCCACCCTCCTCTGCCGCCGAGTAATTCAGTAGTTGTAGCGGAAAAAGTGTGTGCGGTAGCAGCGAAAATAAACTGTCTCAAATTACGGGTTTCGCGCATATTGTGTGTTATCTGCTCGCTGTCAGTACGGCGTCTGGTGGTCATATATACGTACACGCACACTACTACCGTAAATTTATCGATAATTTTACGGTATAACATTTTCATTCAGTCGATTGATCAGCCGTGTATATATCGTTTTCACAACATGTCCAGCGAAAGTGTGAAAACGGTGAGATACCTTCGTTTATTTCAAGACAAAAAATCGTAAGATTGAAATCTTTGTAACGCAAGACTCGGGCACCTTGTGGAACTAGCCCTTTGTTACGCTTGTATGAGAACGAGGGTCACAAATTAATCGTAACTATGCTTTAAATATGTGTTATAATTAATTTTGACAGTTTGCCAGTCTGGAGACACCCGGATACGTTGGCTTCGCCAATTTGCCTAATCAAGTTCATAGAAAATCAGTTAAAAAAGGTTTCGAATTTACCCTCATGGTGGTCGGTGAATCCGGACTTGGAAAATCCACCCTGGTTAATAGCCTTTTTCTTACCGATCTTTATCCCGAAAGAATAATACCAGATGCCGTTGGTAAGTGAAGAGCTGTTAAAAGATTGATATACTGATTATTCCGAATAAAGATTTTCTTACAGACTATGTTCATGCATGAAGAGATCTAAAAGTTAAAACTTGTTCCTTACCATAATAATTTTATTTAAATGCACAGGGCAGAATATAATTCATTACTTTTCCCAATAGAAAAAACCAATCAAACGGTTAAATTGGATGCCTCTACAGTTGAGATAGAAGAACGAGGTGTCAAACTAAGATTAACGGTGGTCGATACGCCCGGCTATGGAGATGCGATTGACAACACTGATAGTTTCAGAGCGATAATACAATATATAGATGATCAATTTGAGAGATTTTTGCGCGACGAGAGTGGCTTGAATAGAAGAAATATCGTTGACAATAGAATACACTGCTGTTTCTACTTTATATCTCCTTTTGGTCATGGGTAAGGAATTTCTAGTTGGGAATGTTTCTGATCAACACTGTTATCAATTTTAATCTTTTACCACTTTCTATTTGTAGCCTCAAACCTCTGGATATCGAGTTTATGAAACAATTACACAACAAAGTTAACATTGTGCCTGTCATCGCAAAGGCTGACGTTCTAACAAAGAAGGAAGTTTTGCGTCTTAAGAAACGTGTTATGGAGGAGATTGAAGGTAGTGGAATAAAAATATATCCTCTTCCTGACTGTGACAGCGACGAGGACGAAGATTATAAAGAACAAGTGAGACAGCTTAAAGAAGCTGTTCCATTTGCTGTTTGCGGTGCTAACACACTGCTTGAAGTTAAGGGACGGAAAGTTCGTGGTCGTCTCTATCCATGGGGTGTCGTCGAGGTCGAGAACCCGGATCACTGTGACTTCATCAAACTAAGAACAATGCTTATGTAAGATAAGTCAGAAAAACAAATACGGTACATGTTTACTTTCCTTTTCAATCGAAATGTTTATAAGAATGAATGTTTTTTCAGAACTCACATGCAAGATTTGCAAGAGGTTACCCAGGAAGTTCATTATGAAAATTATCGAAGTGAAAGATTGGCGAAAGGCGCACCGGTACCCCCGCGGCGTCAGATGTACGTAAACGAATTTTACGGTACTGCTTGATATTTTTTGTTTTGCTTTTTGATCCAATCATTGAATTTTATGCAGGGTTGTCGAGACGAAAGAGCCCGCTACCGGATCGGAGAAGGATCGGATTCTTCAAGAAAAAGATGCCGAGTTACGTCGTATGCAAGCTATGATCACAGCTATGCAAGCACAGATGCAACAGCAACATCCTTAACCGAAGCGTTATACGTTTTGGGATCACAGGGGAAACGAAGAAAATTTATTCTTCTTGCCAGGTGCCAAAAAGAAAAAACAAAAAAGAGAGGTCATTCAAATTGTACTACTGATTAGTATTCGAGGAAGAGCCGCGTGTAACGGTTTTAATACAGGCTGCTTGCCGTGAATGTCAATTCGTGAACATGAAAAAGCCGACGCGTCGTCTACTGTTTAGAATTCAGTCGATATGTACTTACGGATACGTATATTCGTGATATATTTTATACTATACAGTATTTTTTAAAGAAAGAAGAAAGCTAAGGAAAAAATGAATGAGAAGAGAAGAGAAAATGCGACGAAGCAAAAAACCAAATTTTTTTAGCAAGATCTCGAACGAGTCGTACGATTTAAAACGATTGGAAATTAATCGTAAAAATGTTCTGCTGCTGCTCACAATCACATTTCATACAAACCATCAAAGTGCCTTGCATTTTTTTCCCTTACAAAGACCGGCAATTTCGATGAATTTTTTCAAATTTTTCGATCTATGGGATTTTAAATGAGCACACAAAACTGGGCACGAGCGTAAAAAAGCATTCCTAATAATCTTTTCCAGTGAGATGTTTCGGTAGGCAGTGATCTACCTTTTTTTAGATTGTATTTTTCATAAGTGCAAAATTATTAAGAGGACGAATCTCATACTACACAGGCGCCTTAAGGGCTTGCCCAATGTGCAATTTGTTTTTACGTTTTTCTCGGACAGTGTTTTCGGTAAATTATGGAAAGGTTGATCGTTGCATTATTATTCTCCGTGCAGTTTCCAAGGACAACTTCCATATTTCAATGCTTCCGATATCAAAGTAGTTTATACAGTAATAATTAGCAAACAGTTGAGCATTGTAGTCCGTTAATTGAAGTTAAAATTATCATAATTTGCTTTAATGCCATTTGTAATGGTAGAGAATTGTGCAAAAGTGACTGGTTTTTATTCGTATAAATGGGTTCCCAAAAATTCGTGATGTGATAGCAATAATTTCAGTGTTCATTGTGTGTGTGTGTGTGTACACGACATGTTGAATCTACTTTAAGGCGACCTTATTAATTTTGTACTTCTACCAATTTTCTATGATTTTTCTCATATTTCGTCTTGAATGACGTTTTTGCTTATATTATTACTATGTATTGTAGATAAGTAATGACGGTGAGCAGTGCAAGTGTAAGGTTGAATTGTAGGTCGGACGTCGAATAATTCATGTTTGAACGAGTATTTCACGATTCGCAGTACTGAGTTTTTCTCTTTTTTTTATAAACACATTTTTATAATGAAACAACAAAATGTTTGCTGGTGTAAATCGCAGAATCTTTTTGTCTTTTACGATTTCTCATAGACCTTTGTACAACTATCATTATTATATATACCAACTATACATTTTATTTGTGCATATAATAGTCTATTGCCGTGGAAAATGCGGCAAAACCTGCGGCACCTATAACACCTGCTTTCACTCCAGCTTAAAGGGCATCAAAGAACACGAATTATGCAGAGATCTTGCGTATGAAAAAGTTGCAATTCATAGTATCTTACCTCGTAGTCCTATCAAGCCACCCGTCAAACCACCGGCATAAGTACCATTTTTCCAATCCGTTTTCCCACGATACTGAAATACGAAAATAAATGCTTACAACTGTCTCTCGAATGAAAGTACAAATGAATTTCGAAATTTGGCAGTACAGATTCTATGCAGCATTCAATTCCTGAGAATACGCATCCTATGACTGCAAAATTTTTAGCATATCCAATGGTAGTTGTTTTCATTTCTCTGAACACTTCTCTAGCAGTCTGTTGTTTCTCAACCGCTGCTACGTTGGGATTGACACTGGACGAAAATAAACCTATTGCAGCTCCAAGACCAAATCCTAAAAATGGTGTAAGATGCTGATCAATAAATGTAGATTGTATTCAATTCTTCAATGTTATTTTCTTATTTAGTTGGAATGGATTTGTTAGAGGCATACTTCAATGTTGCACCAACAAGTTGTAGATGAAGAATAATAGAATGTAAAACAAAAGTCTATTAACGTACCCAAAACGCAAGCCATGATACTTTTGAATGCGCAACTCTCCATAGCAGACTCTATAGCTTTTTCTTCGTTGGTCTTGATTCTTGCGGGTGTTACCATTCTTGGTATAATTATATTTTCACGAAATCTTTGCTGCGTACCTACGAGATACACAGCCAATTTGTCCCATTCGGCATCATTCATAAAGACCCTTTTATTTTCATCTGGGACAGGAGGCTTAGGCGGTGGTCTTGGTGGATCGAAGGATAACATTGCGAAATCGTGATTTCGCTATTCTTTTGCTGCAATTTTCGAGCAACCCTTCAAATTCGTTTGAACATTCGCAACGACACGCTAAGAGAAAAAAGTTCGACCCAGTATTATTGTTTATTGTATTACTGTATGACAACGATATTGTTGAGGGCGTAGAACGAATAGAACGCTGTTAATTCCACCAAAGATTTCTCAACAAATAACCAGCAAACAATACAATAATATCATGACTAGACCTAAGTCAAAGCCGACAATAATGTATTGGTTATGTTCAGATATTTAAGCAATGATAACACTTTAACATCATAGTGGACAAAAATCACGAACGAGGGCAGTGTCATGTTTGCGGTGTAGAGCTCCCTCTGGATTATTTGGCGAATTCAGAAGTGAACTACGTTATTCAGTGTGGCAAACTTTACACCATCGATTCGTGACGAAATTTAGTTTCGTCACGTTGGTCGGTATGAAGATCTTGCGCGGTTTTGTCCGTAAACGAATATAGAGATGTCCGGTTACCTCGGTGAGTGTGCTGTTTTCAAAACATGGGGAGGTTAATTTTTTGAATAATAATATGTGGAATATAGCAAATCGGGACATTATCGTGTTGGTAAGTGTGATAAGTGGGTGCGCGATTGTATGCAACGTTTGGGGCTCGTTTTTCGCGTTAACGATAACTCTTGTCCTTATTATTTGCGCCTGGTGTACATACATCGTTGCTGACGACACGCCGTTCACGCCGCACGCTTTGCTAGCTCTTGATTATCTCGAACAAGCCGGACGCGAGTTGAATTCTTTGCTTGACAAATCGTATCGTCAAATTTTTGGATATTCGGCCAGACTGAGAAACATACTCTTGTATCTGTATGAGACGCACGTCGTCGAAAGAATGGCACAACGTCGCAGAAGCAGCTATCAGCTGAGTGCTGAGACGTATACGAACTCGAGAAGCACATCAAGATTCAATCTCGTTGATGGCCTCAGCCCTATAGCTCGTAGTAGTTACAGGCCACTCAGTGGTTCTAATATCGAGAACAGTCCCTACTCCGAGTCTGACTCGAGAATTTTCGAGCGTGTGTCCTCCTTGGGACAAGTGACATCGACCCCTCTGGTATCTTGGAAAAAAGAGGGTACGAGGAATGGCAATACCTTTGGTTCCGATCCTTCAGGCATCAATAAAATTCCATGGAGAAATTCTCAATCTGTATCACAAAATCACACATTGTCCAGAGGTGAGGATATCACTTACAGCACAGAGGGTTCTCCATGGGGTACAAGCATAAGCCCTAAAATGAGAGCACGAGCAGGTGGCGTCAAGACCGTACAGACTGTAGCTGGGCCACTCCTTGCTTCCACCAGATACAACATAGATCCTAAGTATGTATTTATTATTATTACTTATTGACCAAGCTAGTTCTTATTATGGAAAAATTTTTTCCACGAATTTATTGATTACGAAAAATTTCTTAATGTTGACCCCATACATGACTTTTATCATTTTATGGTAATTCAATGATAAACGTTCGTAAATTTATAGTTTTTCTATGAAATTCATCAACAGGGTATACTCGGATGTTACATCGGCAGGATTAACAACTCGTTTAGCAAAATATGCTACGGAAGCGAACATGAAACTAACTCACCAGCCGCAGTATGGAACTGGTCAATTTCCAAGGGTCAATCTAAATTCGAGTCCAGTGCCTTTGATGAGTATGAAAGCCGGAAAAATACGGACATCTGTAACAGTGAGAGTAGCACCACCTGAAAACACAAGATACAGTTCCCCAGAGAGACAACAGATACTGTCAAACATTTGTCATGCTGAGGGCAAAGCACAGCCTAGCGTCGTTCAAGTACTGAGAGAAATTTCTCTGAAGAGACACGCGTCTCATGAGGATGTGACGTTCGATCTGCCGAAAAAGCAACGTACCGAAGCTGTATTTAGCGATGGATTGGAAAATTTGGAAGAAATGACACAGAAGAGATCGAGAGACGAGTCATCGAGGTCCGAGGAAGAAATATCACCCCAGAATAAAGCTATCAGACCTGCAAAGCGAACGAAAATGCCATCGTGTTACGATATACTGAGCTCTCTCAGTTCAAGCATTTCATCGGGTGTTAAGAGAAAAGCTGTAGACGTATCGAGAAGCGGAACACCCGATGTCGGCAAACACTTTAAATCCTTAGATACTAGTCATGGCGATGGAATAGGGACGTCTCCACTGTCCCGTAGCATCTCCGAGCCAATGAAACCGAACAAACGAATGTTGAATCAACCATTACGAAACGCGGAACTGCAAAGTACACACACAAAATCTGCAGAAGTAATACCACAAAAGGGAATTCTCACAACTTCACCCGGAAAAGAAACCCTCAATAATGCGGGTGGTGATATGCGCGACAGAAATCGCGATGCCCCTCGGCATGATTCGACGATCGTAAGAGAAAAAAGTACGAAATTACCATCGCCATCTGACAAACTAACGGATAAATTGTTTATGAAGGCCGAGCCACAAAATATAGATAAACTCAAAACATTGATCGAGGAGCATGGAAATATCACGCCCAAATTCACCACTAATGATACGGATGAGATTAAAAAATCGGATATCGTCAACATGCGACAGACAAGTATGAAAACGCGATTGAAGAGTATGTTTGATGCCATATCGGGAAAAGCAACGAGTAAGATAAATCCTGAGGTGGTCATACAAGCCGAAGAGCCAAAAGTTTCGTCGCCTCAACCGATCGTTGCTAGCTTGAATTCATCGACTTCTACAACTAACGTCAATACTTCACCGATAGCAACTTCTGCTATTGTGCCTATAATCGGAAAGACCAAACTAAATACTACACCCATGAAACACGTTACGTTCCAGTTCACAAGTGCGGAAACGCCGTTTAATCCAAGTATCGTCGAAACCACAAAACAACCTACAATAGCTGAAACAAAAACGACGAGCAGCTCGAACACGTCGCAGGAACCGAAAAAAGTCGATAATCCAGTTGTCGAAAAATCTGCAAGCTCCATCTTTAATACTCCTATTTCCTCCAGCGCAACCTCGATGTTCACACCTTCATCCGCACCCGCCTTTTCAATTGGCTCACCAACGTTTGCAACGAGTTCATCAATCTCCACGAATCTAACACCAACCACGATCACAAAATCATCCACAACTACGAGTTCATCAACGAAGCTCGTAACGACACCAACAATTTCATCATCGCAATTCAATTCAACTCAACTTTTCAATGTACCAACGACATCCTCGTCATTGTTTGGCATCTCATCGCCAGCGATAGCAAAATCTGTTTCAAACCCTCCGCAAAGTACCAACAGTGCTGTACAATCGTCGGAGAAGACGGGTCCAACACCGACTGTTAACTTCTCTTTCGGAACACTTGCAAACACAAATTCAACAACTCCAAAAAGCATTCAAAGTCCCGTGTTATCGACTGCCCAGACTGTAACAACTTCCGCATCATTGCCGATAACTACCGTTTCCAGTGGACTCTTTGGATTCGGTGCTGTGACAAAGCCAGTTCAGAGCGATTCTGCTACAAATGCTTTTAATCCGCCGGCTTCGGCGACGTTTTCATTTGGGAGCAATGTTGCGACACCGCAAACAACGGAGAAAAAAACTTTTACGTTTGGAACAACGACAGCTAGCTCAAATGAAACTACAGGAATTAGTTCGACTATAACGAGTCAGTCTGTTCCAGCTTCGGTAGCAGCGACAACCGAAAGCGGTTTCAATTTTTCTTCGGCTAGTAATACTTCAACAACGACTAATCTTTTCGGAGCTCCGACGACCACTTCGTCAACACCCAGCTCAGGTTTCTTGCCTTCAACGAGTGCACAGGCAGTCTTCACGTTTGGAACTAATTTGAACAGTACAACGACATCAAAGCCCGGTTTTTCCTTTGGAGCGAATCCGACAACCACTGCAACTACTGCAACCTCGGCTTCGACCGTCCCGACGTTGTCATTCGGAAATACCAACAACACGGCTATTAGTACATTCGGAGGATCGTCTACGACAGCGCCATCAACGAGTGTCAGCACTCAACCGAGTATCTTCGGTGCTCCGGTGACGAGCGCAGCGGGATTCGCGACCAGCACGAATCCGCCCGCATTCGGAACGATAGGAAGTCAGTCGGCGACGTTCGCTCCGAGCTCGGGTACTACAAGTACGTTCGGTACCCCAAAGACGATGGAAACTCCTGTATTCGGAACGAACCCGACTGGACTTCCTTCTTTCCCCAATACTTCCACCACATCTGGTATATTCAGTGGAGTGAATACCGAAGTCACAACGACAAGTGCACTTCCGGCATTCGGTACCAGCAGTTTTGGTCAGACGAAACCATCGCCAGCTTTCGGCACGGCTGCTACTCCAAGTTTTGGTAGCGCGGGAAGTTCATCTTTGTTCGGTGCTCCATCGACCACTACAGTGGCGTTTGGCGCATCGAATACTAGCAGCGCAACGCCAATCTTCGGAGCTCCGAGCACCGTCACACCGTCTTTTGGCACTTCGAGCACTCCCGCTCTAGGGTTTGGGAATGCGAATACAACAGCACCATCCTTTGGCACACAGAGCACTCCAGCTTCTTCTTTTGGTACTCAGAATGCTCCTGTGCTATCTTTTGGTACTCCAACCACAGCTCCCCCAGCCTTCGGTGCAACGAATAGCTCGACTACAAGCTTCGGTACTGTCAGCACAGCAGCACCTGCCTTCGGTACGATCAACACGACGACTGCAACTTTTGGAGGACAGAATTCAGCAGCTGGAACGATTGGAAATCCGATTGCAACGAGCTCTACCTTCAGTGCTACTAGTTCAGCATTCGGTGTTGCGACGAAAGCTCCACCTGCGTTCCCAACGTCCTTGTCAGCTCCAGGAGCATTCGGTACTCCTAGTACAAGTGGATTTGGTAACGTCGCTACTCCCAGCAATCCTCCACCCGCTTTCAACAGTGTGACACCCAGTTTCTCTGGATTCAGTGGAACTCCCAACGTCGCTTCGCCATTCTCGACTCCACCAGCTTCGAGCTCGTCGAATTTCAATGCACTTAACACTGGAAATTCTTCGTTCGGTGGTAACGTCAATACCGGAAATACGAGTTTCACCTTCAGTTCCTCTCAGGTGCCCGTTCAACAGCCGCAACAAAATGCTGTTTTCGCTTTTGGCAGTGGTGCAGCGGCTCCAGCTAGTAACGTGGTAGGAGGGTCGTCCCCGTTCCAATTTTCCTCTGTCACACCACAACCCGGTACGATATGAGACTGTTAATATGGATTTGGTATAATTCTTTATTATGGAAATTTGTCGATAATACTTCTTTTTCAATATTCTCATAGCTGGTTTCAACTTCACCGGAGCTCCTTCAACGCCAGCGATAAATTTCTCCAAGGACGGTACAACCGGCAGTTCATTCAGTCTACCAGCGGCTGGAACCAACACTTTCAATGCCCCGACAACCGGTGGAATGTTCAGCATCGGCACAGGCTCAACCGCGCCTCGAGCGAGACCCAGCAGAAGACGGCAGAGATAGCGGAGAATGTAAATTAAATCGATCTGATCGGTTTATGCTTCTTCAATTTTCTGTTTCCTTTCGTCTCGAAATATACCTACTTTGTCCGACACAACCGAGCGATTTTTGAGTTCTAAACGTTCATGGAGAAATTGCTCTGTGTATGAACCATGAATTTACAAGTACGCGAACGTGCAGACTGCCAAACATTTTATTCCCATTGATCATTTGTTTCTTTTTATTAACGACGAGAAAGATGTAACATGACTTGATAATTAAACCGAACAATGAGCAAAAACGATTCAGGCCGTGCGTCGGCGAGCTTAAGCGTAGCAACGAGCAGAGCATTCAACAATTTGGTAGGCATATTTCGATTTCATTATTCTTTCAACTTCGCTTATCGCGTTTTTGTAGGAAAAGCGTGAAACTATAATCTGATTTTCTTTTAGTTTCATAAATCAGTTAGGTAGTTATTAAGACGCAACGGTTCTTTCCGTATGCTTGTTACTAGCGCTACAAAGATATTTTCTTGTAATTATGTATTAGTCTAATTAATGTACCGCGTACACGTAAAGGCGATCAGGGCGATTGGATAATGTTGAGAATTATATTTCCACGAATTCGAAGCATAAAAATTCTTGGAATTTTTAGTTATCCGTCAATCGTGCATAACTGGTGAATTTTTGATGAAAAAAAACGTTTGAAGTTATCCAATAAAAGTTTTGATATATAAAATGGCGAAAACGGCGCTTATAATCCAAATTATTCATCTGCCTCGTTTCAGTATCACATATAAACATAGATGACAACATAGAGAACTGAAAAAAGTTATAAAAATAAGTAAACAATTGAGGTAACAAAGAAATGCATTGGTTTTGTGGAAACAGGTTTCATTGCTGTGGAAGTAGAGCGAGAGGACTCTAGGAAACTATTATACGCCACGAAAAGCGAATGAACAAGCGATAGTTAATTTGCACATGTATGTATAATGAACAATGATTTTTTTTTAGTTAATGCTCTTAACATAATGTAATTTTGAAGTGTTTGAGTAATACATTATTACGAAAACGGCACTGTAGCATATGGGAGGAATAATAAAATCGTATTCTCGTACTATATCTATGAAGGAAAGTTATTGCAACGTCGCGTTCCCCTTCGATCAAGTTCGGGCACGATAAAAAAAGGTGGGATACTATGCGCCTGAGCAATTAGCTAAATTACGACACCTTGGAAAGTGCAAACTAGCGTAAAGTGGTGCAAGGTGAGATATGCCCGAGGAATTTCGAGCAAGAAAAATTGTCGAAGATTGATCGAGTATTGATCACAATTTTTCAGCTAATTCCATCGAATCTTTGACACGTAAATTATTAGAATCCTGCGGTTGATCCGTGGTTACAGTGTTGAGCGACAGAGAGAGAGAGAGGGAGAGAGAGAAAGCTAGAAAATGGCCGGAAGTGTGAGCGTCTTTCTTTATTTAGCTCGGCAGATGGCTCTGTCTCCCCCTCCCCCTTGCCCGATACATCAGTGATCGGGGTGAACTGAAAAGGTCGGTACGCTACTGAGCTATGACAGCGCCAAAGTTGCGCATGCCTCTCACCAGGCAGGGAAGAAAACGCGAGTGGGAAGCTTGTGTGCCGTGGGCTCGAATACCAACTTGTGAAACTACAATTTACATTGGTCGAGATAGGTCAGTGTCGTTGGTTACGACCAATCGACGCGAGCGTCTCAGTGGGGAACACATGTTTCTCCGGTCGCTTGGCGGCGCAGCCATGTTGGGAACATTAGAAGGGAACCACCAGTACAACCAGAAGGACGGGAACATCTAGGTTCGGCAGCGGCGTGTCTAACACCTAACACCACCACCATGGCTGACCCGGAAAAACAGCCCGAACAACCCAAGGCTATCCAGCAAAAAATGGTCATCGGTGAGCTAATTATAATTATCATTCAATATCGTCAACTCCGCGTAAAATATCCGAACGAAAAATGTCTCCATTAAATTTTAATTTCTCCTCGCTTTCGTACACCGTGTAATGGCGCCTGTGTGACCAGCAGACGTGCGGCCATGTGGCCGGCGTGCCGGGCTATACTTCATCCATTTGCACCAATTTTTCCTAAATTCTCCAAAAAATAATCCATCAAACCACCCATTACTTTTTTCCCCTCGTTTTAACCCTCGCAAAATATCTCCCTGTCCTATCCACTTTCTCTCTTATCCCTCGCGCGTCTCTTTTTTTTTTCCTCGCTAAATTGGAGCCCGCGCTTGCGAAATTTTTTATCACAAGCATCATTTCCTTGTTGTTCTTACATATTTCCATTCCTCGCGTCTCCATAAATATTTCTTCCTCCGTCATCAGCACTTTCAATACTTTTATTTGATTTTCATTTATCGCGACTGTGTGTTGATCACGTTCGAGAACTTTCCATGTATAATAAAATGGTTATTTTGAGTTCGTGAGCAAAGCGTGGCTCGGAAATTGCAAATGAGCGCGAAGACATTTCTTCCTCGTGTTCCACCGTGAGAGACATTATACATTTTACATTCGCTCAACAAAATCCCGTTCAACCATCGATATACATTTCTTCCTCCCTTTTTTTCCCCTTCACATTTATAATATTATTTTTTATTTCTTAATAAAATTTCAGCTATCTCGACGTATATAGAGCTTCGTTTCAAAACTGCTTCGAGCATCGATACATGGACTTTAGTGTTTCCAAAACACGTTACAATCCATACTTGTTTACTCGTTGCTCGGCGGTCAATTCCCCGTCGGCGTTTCGTGCGGGAAATAACACCAAGATAATTGTGTACACAATAATTCATCAAAGGACTTCTTAATGCTTCCAAAGTTTATTGACATGCCCTTCGTATACCATTGATCACTAAAATTTCTTCATACGACCATTGGACGTGGATTACTTTTTCTACGAATGTTAGATAAATCATATTTACATACTCCAGCTAATCTCCTCGTTTCCAAATCCACGTTACGCTTCGATTAACCGATTAACAGGAAAATTCATTCGCCGATTAAATCTGTATCTCGGTGAACGCGCGCGTGTGTTGCCCTTTCGTGAAAGCCTGAACAAGAAAATATAACACGACTATGTGAAAACAAATTTATCTTCGGACAGACTTATGTTTTAAAATATTGATTTTTATCGAGAGTATTATTCCCAAACTTTGTTTACCTTTTGATAACGAAGCGTTGGTACGTTATCAGTGAATTAACGTTAAAGTTTGTCATTTTTTTTTTCGCGAGTTGAACAATAAATTGATTCGTTGTTTTTTTAAGTAACAAAAAATGAGAAAGTCGAAGGATTTTGTTGTGTCCTGTGGAAGTATTCGCGACGGATATAGCGCGTCGGTTCGAGCATTGTTCGATTTTCCGGGATTTGTATTGAAGAGTGGAGGGGAGGTTCGACGTACCCACAACGAAAAACTCGTCTGCAGGGCTTCGCGCTTTTTTTCCCTCTCTCTCTCTCTCTCTCTCTCTCCACGACCGTTCGCACTCTCGACTGATGAAATAGTGATATTTTTCTTTCTTCTACCTACCGGCCTCTCTCGCTATGGCAAATTCGCGACGCGAGTCGCCTCGTATGACCCAATTCTCCGAAGCCACGAATCTTCTTTATTAATTCAAATTGTTCTCACGCCCTTTTTCAACTAAATTCTCTTTTAATCAAACTATATTAATTAATTAATAATAATAATAATATTAATAATAATATCTCGGATAAATTTTCGAATACTTTTTGTTTTTTGTTTTAATTTCTCTTTGCATTGCAGCTAACAAAGTGACCGGGACTGTGAAGTGGTTCAATGTGAAGAGTGGATACGGGTTCATCAATAGGTCAGTGTTCAACGTTTTAAGTTTTTAATTTTTGTCTGTGACATCATCGCCAGCATCTTCGCTTTTTGATTTTTTGTTGTTTTATTCTTACAAGTTTCTTCGTTGGACACACCTACGTTCGTTAGTCAATGATGATCGTCGTCGGGTTCGAAATGGCATTGGAGAAACAAAAATGACGAACCCGTTACCTGTGTATTCGCATTCGTACGGTCAAGATCGCTTACTCATAGGTCGTAGCGTTGTTGCAATCGTTTCTCCCACTTGGTAACGCTCTTTCTTCTCTCTCTCTGTTTCCTCGGTGGGCGCCTTAATGCGTTTCGCAGAAATTTTGTAAGCTAGGTGTTGATTCATGGGAAACAAATGATCGACTAAAGTATGACGGTTGGGGGTAATTTTTCTTCGATTACGTAATTTAGAGTTGTATGACAATTTTTCCATCGTTATCGTTGGTCGAGTACACGCGATTCCATTTGTATCCTCGCCGAGCTCCTAGTGAGTTTTCAACCTCGATGCGTCGCAACGACGTCTCACGTTTTCAACCCCTCCGTTTTGTATCGTTGACGAGACAAAGAGAAATGGAGAGAGAGAGAGAGAGAGTGGGAGAGGGGAGAAAAGTTCCTAGCGCTTCGAAACGACCGCGTGCTTTTCTTTCTTTTTTTATTCTTCATCCAGCGTGTCAGGCGTCGTACTATTTCTGGTTTGTTCTATTTATCTGGCCGGAAGCCAACGATTTTCGGCCATTTCCGACCGCACCGGTCCGTCGCACCGTCTATCTTCAAAGTTACAACCCCCTATCCATCTTCAAATAACGAAAGAGTGGAGATTTGTAATTTCTTCAAATACTCAAAATTTTCTTTTTTTTATCAAGAAGAAAAGAAGATTGTCATTTTGGGAAGCATTGTATAGTAATCCGTAGGACGGTTTTATAGAACAGTTTCTTCTCTGTCGTCTCGCTTATCTTCAAAGTTACAACCCCTTATCCATCTCGAAACAACGAGAAATTAGAGATTTGTTATTTCTTCAAAAACTCAAAATTTTCTTTTTTATCAAGAAAAGAAGATTGTAATTTTGGGAAGCATTCTAAGTAATCCGTGGGATGATTTTATAAACCAGTTTCTTCTCTGTCGTCTCGCCTATCTTCAAAGTTAAAACCCCCTATCCATCTCGAAACAACTAGAAAGTAGAGATTTGTAATTTCTTCAAAAACTCAAAATTTTCTTTTTTATCAAGAAGAAAAGAAGATTGTAATTTTGGGAAGCATTCTAAGTAATCCGTAGGACGGTTTTATAGAACAGTTTCTTATCTGCTGTCTCGCTTATCTTCAAAGCTACAATCCCTTATCCATCTTGGAATAACGAGAAATCAGTGATTTGTAATTTCTTCAAAAACTCATAATTTTCTTTTTTATCAAGAAGAAAACCTGATTATAATTTTTGGAAGCATTGTAAGTAATCCGTGGGACGAAATTATCGACATTTCATAGCGTTGGTGTGTAATAGGCGGGAGAGTTAAACTCGATCATAGACGTGAGAAAAGTGTGTACGGGGTAGGAAGGAGGGATGGAGAGCTGTGAAAATGTTGGATAACCGCTGTGTGTATATAAACTGTATCGAGCACAGCGCTCAACGGTTGAAGGGGGTTCGTGCAGCGCGAGCCAGACAACCTCGTCTCTCTCACTTTCTCTTTCAGGGTCGTCACACCCCGAGGCCATCCCTTTGTCGCTTCCTCCTGAATTTTCCCCGATCGTTCTTCAAATGCGTCTAAAAGAAAGAAAGCTAGACAAACTAACCAGGAATCTAAAGAGAAAATTGACTTCTCTATTGTTCTTTCACCAAGTTAATATTTGTCGTACGTTTCAGATGATTTTTCTGGTCGAACGATGGTTGGACAACGTTAGATCTCACGATGCAACGGTACAAAAGGTGCGCCGGAGGGTCTTCTTCATCTTTCGTCTTGTTCGTTTCGGAACGGAAAGAGCCCTCGTCGTGACTCCCAAGTCGACGTAGAAACCTTATTAGCGCTTCACCTCCGGGAGTAACGCGCGACCTCGGTGAAGCCCTCTACCGGAGCAATTAGGAACATTGCTACCGATTAAGTCCTTGCACAACGAGTAGGTCGATCCTCTCGTGGCCCAAGCGTTTGTTCTATAGAGTCAGCGACAGTGTCTTGACCGCGCGTCTTGAGCTTTATGTCTACCTTGGCTTCGTGCAGCACGTGATTCGAGCAGTTTTTTTTGTCAATGTACAATATTCGAGTCTCAAGAAGCTTTGCTTTAATTCTATCATCGCCTGTGAGAAGCACCTTAACGTCTCTCCATAAAGATTCAATTCAAATTCCATCTACCAAGTTTTTTACTTTTATCAAAACTCAACTCGCTTCATCTTGATAACGAACCTTCTGTCTTTCCAAACAAACAAATACAATACGTATAATTATATTTTACAATTCTCTCTATGAATTACACTTTATAGTAAATTTGCAAAAAAAAAAACTAACGAGAAGCAATAAGTAACAATTCTCTAGAAAAACTGCCATAGGTTTTATTTGCGCTAAAGCCAAAGAACGACGGCGGGAACGTTTGACGGAGAAAAGTCCCGACCGCGAAGCGTGGCACGATTGTCGATGGGGCTCGCTGAGGGTATCCCAGAAGGGGAAATATACGAGGTAAGGGTCGCGATTGAGTCGACGAGAGGGGAGACAGAGAGAGAGAGAGAGAGAGAGAGAGAGAGAGAGAGAGAGAACGAGGAGAGTTTGGTTGGAAGGCGAGAAGGGAGGAAAAGCAGCAGCTGGCGTTGTTCCGTACGAATGTTTGGCGCGTACTGTGCGAGGACCCGCGCACTAGAGAGAGAAGGTTCAACGACCTCTCGACTCCGTGCTTTGCTCCGCAGCTTCACGCGCCGGGACTCGCTCGACGAGCGGCTCTCCTTTCTGCGTATATATCTCTGTATACGTATAACGTGTCCGATCTATACAGACCCGACCAGCTTGAGGATGGAAGAGCGCGTTTCGTTTGTAGAGAGAGAGAGAGAGAGCGTAGAGAAAGGTTGGAGGGGATTCTTCCAATGTATGTGTAGGTGGACACACTCGTAGGGATCGAAAGAACGCTATGGCTTATTTTACAGAGTCTTACACCCACGCGAATAGATGATATTCTGATTTATCAACGACGTTTCGAATTTTTCACTCGACAACCGCGTTTCTTTTTTTGTCCTCGTCGAAATTCTCTTTCTCCTATCCACTTCCGTCTTGATGAAACTGGTTTTTAACGTTTCGAACAACGTACATGGTATCTCCTATTGCTGATTATGTTTGTAACGCATATCCCGATTTGCTTCGTGCAAGATTGATCTTGTTATCCGTTTCCGGACTCTCCATTCGGCAAACTCGAATCAGACCTTTTGTTCGAGACGGCGTTACGACGTGCCGTTGAACTTTGTCCGGCGAATGTGCTCGTGGTAGAAAATGAAATGGACAGGATGAGTGGATTATATGTTTCTCGTTGTATGTCCATCGTTCGACTCTATTTGTAGATGTCGGATGTGGAACGCTATATTTAGTTGTTGTATTTATAAAAATGTCTTGATTCAGACGTGTTACTGTAACGAATATTGATGAGTTTTTATTTTTTGATATGTTGCAGGAGTGACACCAAGGAGGATGTGTTTGTTCATCAAGTAAGTATAATAATCGTCGAGTCGATAAGTCTCCTTTCTTTCTTTATCTTGCCTCGTGGCGAAAATCGTTGACCCCGTTTCAAGGAGCTTCTCACGGATTACCTCTTGATGCGTTAGAGACTTGAAGCGGGAGAGACGAGTGCTCGCTTGCACGTGTTCTTTGTTTTCTGTAGACGCGCGAGTAGGTCGCCTTAATTTGCACATGCAAACTTGATGAATTCTTTTTTGTTTTCTTGAGTAATCGATGAACTTTAATTTAACCCTTTGAGCCCTAAGGACGCATATACGAGTTAGTCTATGCATCTGCGGACAACATAAGCTTGAAAGTACTCGGGTCTCAAAGAGTTAAAGAGATTGATTCATTTCTGGCATTGGAACTTTGTCGTTTAGAGGAAGTAAATCTGAAAATTGGTAAATATTGAATAATGTTTAATTTTCTTTCACAGTCGGCCATCGTTAAGAACAACCCGAAGAAGGCCGTTCGCAGCGTGGGCGATGGTGAGATTGTCGAGTTCGACGTGGTTATCGGCGAGAAAGGTAACGAAGCGGCTAACGTAACCGGACCGGATGGTGAACCGGTGAAGGGCTCGCCCTACGCGGCTGATAAACGTCGTGGCTATCGTCAATGGTTCTACCCAAGACGCGGCGGCGGTACAGCCAGGCCACCTCGTAGACAGCGCGAGGGTCAAGAGGGCTACGAGTCCGGTAAGTTCTAAAAGCAAGAAACAAAGAAGAAAAGAACGTAAAGCTCGCCGAAGTTTTTCTATTCTCGAAACTTTGCAAAATTCATGCAAATGTTCCCTGATCGTTTGTTTGATAAAGTAACAAAAATTACTTTATGTTCAGGCGATGGTAAACAGGGTGAGGATGCTAACAACGCAGGCGAAACCGGTGGTCGTTTGAGACGCTACAGACCTCGTCGCAATTACGACTGTTATTACCATACAGGTCGCCGATCTGGTCCAGGCGGAGCTCAGCAGGGAGGTGAGAACGGAGGTGAGGGTGGCGAGAGTGCGCGATACAACAAGAACGAGCAGGGTGGCGAGGGCGCTGGCGAGGGTGGAGGTGCACCGCGAAGCAACGGACGAGGCCGTGGTGGAGCCCCGCGTCGCTATTTCCGTCGTCACGTACGTGGAGGCAGAGGAGGTGGATCTGCAAGACGACCAAGGAGCCAGGATGGCCAGGTAACCAAATCCCCGTTCGCTCATCCGAGCGAATTCAATCACTTGTATTTTCTTTTTTTTTTTCAAATGCCCGTACAACATATTCCCGATTTCTTACTGACGTCGAAAAAAAAAACACAATTTTTGCAACATCCCCCGGAATCGAAAAACAAAAACAAAAAAAATCTATATAGGTGAGAGATTATGAAGGAGCTGACGAGAGTGACCAGCACGGTGAATCTCAGAGACCACCGAGACCTCGTTACAGAAGACGTCCCATTCGTCAGCCCCGTTCCTCGAGTACACTACAGATATCCAAGAAAAATGAAAATCCTCAAGCTCTAAATTCCAAATCCGCCAATTCTACCATGTCGGGTGAAAAAATCGTCAAGGTATCATTTCGTAATCTTTCCTTACATCTTAGATAAGTTTATATTTCGGAAGTGGCTCCAAGTTGTAAATGTACATTGTTTTTTTGAAATCTTGGGAGTAGAAACGAAGTTATAAATCTCTTGGGGGGGGGGGGGGGAGCAGGAAGGCATTTGCTCAAGGTACTTTGCTACTCGGTGGATAATAAAATCAACGTTTCCCTAGACGTACAAGGAAATGTCTCGGCACTTGCCAGAGTTCGAATTTTGAGCTACGCAAACGCGTCTTTTCCCCTTTGATTAATGTTGGCAAATCCGTCTGGTAAACCGGAGCACGTAGCATTGGATAAGTCTACATTAGCAAATGAATTTGCGATACGTTGCCTTGGGTAATCATAGAATTTCGTAGGTGCCCTCGAGGGGACAAGAAATATATAAATCTGTCGGTTGAAACTCTCGTTGAATAAAGTGTTTTCAAAGCACGGTCTGAATGGGAAAACGAGTAGAAGCTCTTACGCTTTGGTCGTTATTAACACACAAGACCGTTTGGCTAAAGTTACGGACTTTCTGACAATTACTCGAGCGAAAACTGGGAATAATTCTTCCACGCTATACTCACACGTCTACAAATTTCCTTGTCTAAACACTGTCTCGCTCGTTCTCCGGGTTGGTCGTAAAACGAACGAGAGGTTGCCCATTGTGGTCAGACTTTTATAGCTCGTTACGCACATGCGGGACCCGGTACATCGTAATATCATTCGACAATAGCCCTTATGCGAAAGCTTCGCACACTTTTCTTTTCCTAAGCCAAGTACTATTCTCGTTTGTTCCTCGTTTTTCGAACAATCTGCGAATTTTGACACT
>JAPYZU010000903.1:0-22147 GCA_030523005.1 Tryphoninae sp. B BG-2022a
AGAGAGAGAGAGAGAGACAGACGGTGAGAGTGGTATGGGGTAGCCTCGACTTCTAAATCCTATTACAAGTGCAACCGAAAGATTAAACCGAAAAACAGTCGTCTAATCGTACTCGGACGACGGAACAAACCTAATGCCATTTGCCTAATCCGCGGATTTAACCGAGCTCCGTACCGTCAGGAATAAACGTCAGAGAGAAGAGATTTTGCGCATGAAAATTTCAAGCGTTAAATATCGTGCACCAAACTTCCCAAATTTTCTCAAAATGCACATCGTTCGAAACGAATACAATAAAAAAAAAACAAAAAAAAAATAACAACAACAAAGATCTCATTAATTAAAATCCAATTTTTATCAATAATAAATATTCGATTAACTAATCTCTGCGATTAGAAAGAAAATTCGTCAATTTCACTTTCTTACGAGGGAAGATTTATTTACTTTTGTTTAAGTGTTTTTCTCACGGAACGTTCCACATATTTCAAATTACGAGAGAGAATCGATTTATTTCATGTTGCAGCGAGGCATTAATCTCTTCTGTGAAAATTAAACTTCTTTTTTCCTCTTAAAGGAGGGACAATTTTCGGAACCGATATAAAGGAAAGGCTCTCATGGTGGTCCGCCGTTGGGTGACGGCGGGCGTCGATTCTTTAATAGGCTGGCAATTTAGAGACGCCCGATATGAGGCAAACGAATAAATTTGTATTATTGACCACGGGTCGGGTCCTTTAATCTGGCGTGTGTACACATATCCCCCCCATCAGAGATATATATAGAGAGACAGAGAGAAAGAGAGAGAGAAAGAGAGAGAGAGAGAGAGAGAGAGAGAGAGAGAGAGAGGGAGAGAGAGAGAGAGAGAGAGAGAGAGGGTCGATCCCCCCAAAAAAAGGAATGTATTCTCACTCTCTTACATTCTCGCGACGCCGTTTGCCGACAAAGTAAAAACCAAAAATTAGTGACAAATACAACAACTTGGTACACGCATGTGATTAAGCCGAACGAGATTTCCTAGAAGGTCCCCGAAAGAGATATCTGGATAATATTCCGTGAATGCGAGCAGCGAGAGAGCATCGGTAATATTCCGTCGAGATATCCCAGGAGGAGAAGGGAAGCTATGATTTTAGAGGCGCCGACGCCAAAAAATTTAAAAAAGAAAAAAAAACACACGTATTCGCCCACTTTTCGATGGCCTCACCGAGCTAGCTACGAGGATGAGGCAATTTTTATGGTCTCGACCGCGGTCCAAAAGTTATGGCATTGGATTTATAATTAAAACTCGCGTGAAACAAGTACGAGCGTGTTTCAATTTCATGAAAGCTGAACACGTATCTAACCGTCCACGCGTAGTAAATCCAATAGGTCACGTGACTTCTGGCATTAGTCATCGTAGCATTAGTTTCGGAACATCAAAGAAATTAACGTGCTCGTGCGAGCACACGCACACACACACACACACACACACAAGTACATTCGATTGTCTCGATTATTTTTGAATTTTTTCGTTCATTTGCAAACATTATAAACATTACAAATATATAGAAACAAAATAATGTTTTATGCTTTTAAAAAGATAAAAATGTTCGTTCGACCTGACAGTTCTTTTTTTTCGTTGGATTTCTCGTGGAAATTCATGGAAAATATTTCAATGAGTTATTGTTGAGTAACGAATATTTCAATGAGTTATTGTTTCTTTTTTGTTCTGTCGTATTAGCCCTTTTCTTTTTAAGAAGCAAGTTCCTACGTGTTCAAGCACATAGATCAGTCCGTTGGTCTTTCCTCTACGATGTTCGACGCAGCCAACGTTTATCTGATCTTAGAATCGAGGAGATGCCTGCCTAGATTCTCGTCCGGATAGCTATCGGGTGATGAATCGACTGTTTTTCGGTGGCGGGAGTATACTAATGAACGGATTGCCGCTGACCAGATTTACTAAGAGAACACGACCAAACACGCGGGAGAAGAATCTTTGGAATTGTCTCTTACGATGTTAAATATCGAGAAACGAGTCTGATACTAGCGAGGCAAAAGAATTTTCGATCGAAAACATATCGGTCGTTTGTTTCAGAAATAAAAAAAAAGAAATAAGAATAAGAATAATGAATAATTTTTAGTTTGATTTAAAAAAGGAAGAAAAAAAAGAAATCAAATCACGTTAACAAAATTACGATTTCGAGTTTCAATTTGCACCTTTCTCTTCAATACGAAATAATAAAGAATCATAATGCGAGAAACCTGATTTATCCTCGCTTATACGTAGTCGCTCTGTAAATCTTGGTCGTAAAAGAAACAAAAAATGTTCGCAGCACACTTTGCAACGAATCGGTGGCTTTCGAGCGAAGGCAAGCAACGAGACTCTCGTAAACTTCTTTCCGAACTTCCATCGAAACGTCGTCGTCCGTTAGTTCGGAACTCGACGTTCTCAACCGCCTCTCGTATTTCCCCTCGTGTTCCCCACCTCGTACGACCGCCTAAGTTGATAATTACATCGTTGCAAAGTTACCAAGAAACCGCGAAGCCACATCGAAGCAAGAGTCTCTGGCGATTGCTGCTTGCTTTTACGAATCGCCTTTCGCAGGTCCTTCAATCGTCGTGCGAGTATCCCCAGATTGCGAAAGCACGATATCTCCCTCTCTCTCTATCTCTCTTTGGTGATTGCACGTAATTGGCAAACTGAGACTGTTAAAAATGAGAAAATAAGAGATAAATAGAACACGTGGAAACCTTTCGAATTCGTGACGAGCTGATACACAAATTAATTGGAAATTGGAGCTTTAGTACTCACAGGATGTTCAATTTATTGATCCGATTCATCACTTGAGCTTGTGCGCATGCGCGATTGTGGGCGGTCATATGCGCATACGCGCGAGCATCAACGATCGCGCAAGCGCCAGTGTGAGTATGCGCATACGCATGCGCAGTTGGCCACGCCACGAGGCCAATCCGCGCCCCGATAATCACGCATGCGCAGTGAGCGTGCTCTCCACTTCCACCCTATCGCGCAGAAACGTTGTTTTCTCCTACAATTTAACACCAAGTCTGACTAATCCTTTGAACAAATTCATAAGGTACATATTTACGCCCGTACCCAGAGATCCAAAGTCAACCGCAGCGATACCAGCTTTTGTGGTATTATTATTATGGGCGCTGCGCACAAGTACATAGGCCACTATGAGTGACTGACTAACTGTGCAGCTACTTAACTCTATACACTCTAGTCAGGTCAACGACGAAGGTCGCATATGCAGTCTGGCGGATCGGAGGATTCCGCACGATGTTTCAGACGGAAGCATCAGAGCGAAGCTCCTCGACAAGACGTAGACTATGACAATATCTACCTGTATACTTTATTTTGTATATAAGTTACGCGAACCGTATTCGCGTTTAATTTTTCGGTTACTGTTTTAATTACGAAAATTTATAGTCCTTCTCGGAATGAAAAATTGCTGTAACGGTGCTTTACAAACATTTCTTTTTCCGCATTTACATAAAATTCGTTTTTATTAATCCATATAAGCAGTTTTTGTTTATTATCTTTGTCATGTCTCGTTCTTGATTATCGAAACGTTTTCATTACGAGAACGAAATAGGTGACCATATTTTCAGACTACATGTACGATAAGCGTAATTGTAACTTCAAAGCTTTTTTTTTAACTCTAACTATATTAACTTTTGTACGCGAATTTTAAACGAGAAACGAGACACGAGTCGGAGCATGCGAGGAACCCCTCGAAAATAGCCTCGGGCCGAATATCCATATTCTTACGCTGTGGCTGAAAAGTAACATTAAATACGGAGAGCAGAAGAGAGAGATAGAGTGCAAAAGGGGGGAGAAAATGTTTTTCGTACAATGGGGTAAGAAAGAAAAGAAAAACATAGGGGCCAAACCCCTGTCGTGTTGGAAAACAGCAACAGCGGGGCAAACAGAATGGAGAGTCCTTCTCGTCTCGTCAAAGTACTTAAGGAGATCAGTTCCTCTCCCTTTGGAGCCAATTTTTATCATAATTTGACAAGAGCCAGACTTGGATATGAGGCACAGTACAATAGCAGGGGATGAACAAAAAATGAGAAAAGTTGCGAAAGAACTGTTCCGATTTGTAGTCGACAAACTATGTGCATGTATATACAATATTCCAAGAAAATAGCGAGCTTGTATATTATTTGACGCTATTGTCTTGAAATATCGACGAAAATCCAGAGTTCTCGATGGCACGAGGTTCAAATGTCAAAGCAAAGAGACACAAGGGTGAAAGAACGCCTTGGTTACTGCTTTTTTTTTGTTAAACATTCGATACACGCGCCTGCAAGCTGTACGATAAGACTCCTGTAAGATAGACTCTCTCCGCTGGCTCGATCCGACATCCAATTTCGACGAAAGTTTCAATCTATCCCGATCTTTTTCCACCACCCCCCTGGTTCGTTTTGCCTCGACCACGTATACGCCTATTCCACTTTTTGGCCTCGCACAGTTCCGCGTTTCGTCTTCGATCGCGTTCGGTACTCCGCCCAAGAATCCTACAAACCCCCCCGCAGGATTCCCAAAGGATCGAGGGGCATGAGGAGTTGGTAGGGGTTCAAAATCAAAGGCAACGGGAATAAGGAGCTCGGCTTCGCGGTCTTCCGTTCCCTCTTCCTTCGATTTACTCTCATGCTCACTTTCGTAAGAAAAAAGAAAGGAAAACTACAACGGAATATGTCTGGTAGGAATGAAACGAAATGGAAGTAGGAGAACCGGGCGTCGTGGGTGCCCGGGTTTGCGCACTAAGCCAATGTTTCGCTTCGTTGGACAATATTTCTTTTTCGTAGTCCCTTTAAACTACAAGAAACCTAAAAAAAAGCTGAAGTAAAATGGAGCGGAGAGATCGAGGATGAATGCAACGGGGAAGAAAGACCGGTCGAGATATTGGAACGGCGGTCACCAGGGAACTTGGAAGCTTCGCGACGTAGGATCGCGTAAGAAAAAGGGAAGACGAAGGGTGCTCGAGGACCGAGGAACATCAGGATCGCATCATCATTCACGTTGAAAGTGAAATTCAATGGAGGACTTCGTGAGTTTCGGTGCTTAGACACAAGGGCGTGCCTTGCACCCCTTTCGTACTCCGTATCTCTTGTGGGGGAGACTGAGAGACGAGAATTTTCGAAAACAAAGGCAGCAGCACCGGTGTATTCCTGAAGGACTTCTCGGACAGCTCCTCGCACGGAACGACTGATATTTCGACGTTTACTCGGGGATCTAGTTCGGGGGGGTAAGCGCATACACGGAACTTGGGTAAGTGGCTGCAGGGTGGAAGCAGAGTGAACGGAAGGGTTGGTAAACCGGTGTGGGAGATGGGCGCGGTGGATGCCTAGCAAGATTCGACGTGCTGTGAGAGTAACCTCCATAGTATCTTCATACCTAAGGACCCTATAGCCAACATGTTTAACTATGAAAACCCTTCGGCGTTTCTGGCTGCGCTCACCGTGTCTGGTCCGCCTTCATCAAAATCCCACGATGAAGATGATCCACGAAGGATTAAACTAATTGACGTTACAGTTGGACATTCTGGGTTGGGGTTAACAGCTACGGGTACATATTGGCCGGTGTTACGAGGGACGAGAGCTGCGTTTGTTACAACTGTTATCAGTTTCATCAATCTTCCATTAACCAAGCCCGAGTCTACTCCGGGTGGAGTCTCATGAGAAGTTAACGGAAGTGGATTGTAACTTGGAGAAGTTTCTCCAATACGTTAGCTCGACCTCAAATGGATCCTTGAAGGCCACTTTTGCGTGTCGTAGATAGGTCACAGGTGCACAATTGGACCGTTTCGTTACGGTTAATTCGTTGAAGGCCCTCTCAAAGGTTTTCGTAGTTTGATGTGGTCCATTTTTTGGATGTCACCTCATGAGATTGATAGCTTTCCACACTTTTCGTCGAAACGGACTTGATCTTTCAGTCGAAAGATACCTTCATTGAACCTACAATCCATTACTTATTTACAGCCATTGAGGAATAAAGAGAAGCTGAATGGAATAATAGAGGAGATGAGTTGAAGAAAGCCAAATTTCAACCTGTCACCAATTCGTCATGACACTCGTCTTCCGCACACCTGATTGTTCCTACGAATACAGGAGCAGCGCTTCGACGTAATATATTCGACTGATATCGTACGTACACATATCGAATATGAAAATACGAATCCTAGAAAGGGAGGCAGAGGAGAGAGAAGTGAGAGGCCAATATCATCCCCTTCTCAAATTCGTGTCACGATCTCACGTGTCACCGAACATCAAATATCCACCGTGGCAGAATTTTCTGCTGACGTATTACCCCAGCCGACGCATTGCGTGCACAGAGGTCCAAATTTCGTTTTCCAAAAAATTCGATTTGATTTCGTTTTAGTAGAAGCATTCCAAAACTTCGACGCGCCGTTCGTTGAATAATAACGTTATCGTGCATCCATATTAATGTACGAAATCTGAAAATACGATCTTTTTAAATTCACACTTTCTATTCCCGCAAGACCAAGCCCCATGTTCCATTTCTATAAACCAGCTTGGATCACAAACAACACGTACCTATTCTTAGAGTGAAATTTTACAATTTTGGGTACGATTCAGTTTCGCAATGGGTCGACGTTATCCTGAAAATCTCGTAAAGTTAAGTGATATATCGGAAGTAACCTTACCGCAGTGAAGGCGGAGGAATGAGAAGTCTTTATACTTTGTGTTTCAACGATGTCTGATATCAAGATTAAAGCCGCAACACAGGAAAGGAGCAGTCGCAGGGGAGATTTGCCGGCATAGCGGCATTTACGAAGCGAAGATTAGCTTGACGCATGGTTGCAGAGATTGCGTGACGTCGTGCCTGCGTTCCTGTTGCTTTTGGTTTTAGGTTGCGCAAGAGCTTTCCATCGGCCCAGTGTATAAGTCTACCCTCATGTGGCCCAAAGAACCCCTCGAGTCCCTCGCTTATATGGAAAACCTCGCGCCGGAGTTTATCAGTTGCAGCACCCTCATACGTAGTGTCGGAGAAACGTCGGAGTGGTGCGGTGTGTCTGATGGTTGGTAGCTAAAGCGTAGGGGGTTTTGCGATCAACCTTCCATAATAAACGTCTAAACGGGAGAGTATCATCGAAGCTTTTGGAAGTCCTTCGTGATGAGAGCGATCCGGATTCGTATGCTCAACGAAGCAAGAATCACGTTTCATTTCACGATTCCTTCAACCATGAAGCTTCCTTCTTTCGAACGTAGCGGGCTAGATAAATGTCAGGATCAATTAAGAGAAGAGGTCTAAACGTACCACGGTCCAGTGACAATCAAGGTACCTGTCGTTCTTACCTTCGGCTTTGTCCAGTTTCAAGTCAACCGCTCGATACTTCCATTCTCAATGGAAAATTTGAATACATTTTTGCATTTGTTGGTCGTAAATCTTAGGCTACCTATCTTTCAGCATCGAGATAAATTTGGAAAGACATATAGTGAGAGTCTGATACTAGCGTTCCGCCAGGAAGCCATTTTGTCACCATAAGGAGTCATCAGTCGCCATTTTATCGTTCCGAATTCGCGGTGAGATATATTTGTGGAGCGATATATCACGGAGGGTGTCCAACGTGAACATGTGGGTCTCTCGCCTTACCGTATTTCAATTAAACATCGCGAGGCTTTTCTCGTATATCTGCATTCCGTTATAACGTCGGAGTACTCCCTACCACCGAGAAGGGTGGTTTTCCATCCTGATGTACACAGTGGAATATACACACAAGCAAACGCTCGTAGTTACGAGAACTGTATGGGTTCGGGAGCCCTTCCTTTGGACCACCCTAGCACACCATCGACGTTCATTAAGGACACCCCGTCCCTTCGTAATTCGCCCTTCGTTCCTCCCACCAGTCCGTACATCCAACTCTCACCTTCCCATCTATCGCAGGGTCCCTCTGTACACACCGTGGCTCGGTATATCCTCTTTCTGACCCGTTAAAATGCGTATACCATCGCCCTGTGGGGCTACGGTAGCTCGGACCCATTGCTTTCGCAGCATTAAGTCCACCACCATTGGCACAGGGGTTGAATAGCCCCCGTCTCCCGCTTCGCTGCTCGACTAAAGAGGCTCTGCAAACGCTCGTTCTCACATGGTTCGCGAACCACGGAGCTGTACGTGCTCTTCGATCGTCCTGATTCGATGTTGATGCTGTTACTTGATTTGCATCAGAACTCACGAAGTGACTCCTTCCCTCTTCCCGGAAGCTACACGGTACGTTGCTTTAATCCCAGGCGAGCTGTATTCTTTCCCCATTCACGTATCGCAAAAAGCGTTCCAAGGTTGTCAAGGCAACCTTGAAGCGCTTTTTCACTGATTGGACGGGAGAATGTTCATCGGTTACGTGACAGGTTGGCTTTCGTTATTTGCCGATTATGCGTTGGAGGTCCTTCTAGTGGTTATCCTAGGTGTCCATCGCCTGGACGCGTCAGGGGCGAACCCAATTCCGTCGAATGATCAGCACTGGCTACCTTACGTCCTCTGGGTCGCCCTTTCGCTATCCCAACTTGACTCTAGCTGGCAACGTGACCTTTGGAACTGTTTCAGCGAGGGTGGTGGTAACGTCTCGGTGGGCCAACATCGTCTAACAGAATCCCTTCCGCGTTAATTATGCTCGTGGAAGAGCTTAGAATGTTCCCTCGGGAAGTATCGACACCGGGTAACCATGATCGGGGATGATTTGTTGGGAGTGGAACATTAAAAGTAAAGAGATAGAGCGAAGGGAAAGTTGCAAGAGGTGTTCGAAGGTTATCCAGATACTTTCACGGATAGTTCCAAATAATTGGCACCGACGGATATTGGAGAACGTTGTAAGTCGGAATTCTTCTACTTGAAGCAATTACCTGTCAATTAAATATTAACGAAGTTTTTCTTGGATTGATCTTTAGGCATAAAATATAATACAAAATATGACATTGGCGGTTCGCAAGGACGTGATGCCATGTTCCAACTTATTATTAGAAGCTCGTTGCATATCAATGCGAGATAGCTAGAGGGATCCTTATTTTTTTATACGGCGGTCTTATGAATCCGAAAATAAAGTCTTCCCAACGGAAGTAAAGCGAGATCCACCTTTAGCGTTCCGTCATTGATGCTAGAGGGGGGAGCACAGGACGTGCCCAACATTTTTATCGAAGCGGCTGGGAAATAGACGCGAAATCGGAATTCCAGTGAGCGCTATCTTTCTTCCTTACGTTCATAATATACATCTAATACCATTTTCAGAGAATGCAAAGGTACCATTCAATATAACGATATCAAAAGAAAAAGGAAATACCAACGTAGAAATATTGATCACGTCTTCGTCTCTTATTGTTGATAAGTCCACGTGACCTCTTAATGCAATCTTGCATATTTTTTATCGTTCTTAGATCGAAAAATGTAACGTGTACATAATTTGATCTCAACTAGCAAAAATCTTCGAGCCTCGAGGAGATTTTTCGTAAAATGGAAAAAGGTGTCGTTCATCAAGTTTTTGCCTACAATTGTTTGATTTTTGTCAGATCACGTAATGATACGTGACTTATGGTTAAAGAATTATAGGATTGTAGGAACAATCTCCAATTTGCTATATTTCTTCAACATTAGTAATGAGAATAGCATGAAAACTTTGATTACGTTCTCAACTTGGTCGTACAACAGATCTGCTTGCTTCTTCGTCTGTGCATCCCCTTTAACTAATATATTTGGAGCCCCGCGGCCGCCATTGTAATACCCACCGAATACACAATATTCCCAGCTCACCGCTTCTCTCTCTCTCTCTCTCTCTCTCTCTCTCTCTCTCTCTTCATCCTTTTCTCCGTTCTCCCTCGGCAACCCCGTTTCTCCCTCATCCGGCTTTCCTCCCTCATCTGGTTCGTTCCTCCCTCTACTACACTCTTTCGTTCGCTGGAAACCCTCGTTACCAAAGTACTCTCACTCTCGTTCTTTTCCTTTCGTTCGACCCGCCCCTCGCTCACCCGACTGTTTTTCGTCCCCTCTCCCTCTGCGACCCTCGCGAACCTCCTCTCCTTTTCATCGTTTCAGCCCCTATGGCTCGTGGCGTCCCTCCGTCGTTATGGAGCACAACACGGAGTCATTTTTTCCCTTTTTTTAATCACAGAGTAAACGCCACGGACCGGGCTGGCCACCATCGCCGCTTGGACCGAATCGAAGCCACGGTTACCCTGGAAAGAGAGGAGTCGCGCTCGAAAGGTGACTCGCATTCGCCTCGCAACAAAAAGCTCTCGCCGTACGCACACGTTTGCGCGACAGGCGTTTGTTTATTTTACTGTTCTCTTCTTCTTTTTTCTACCCTTGTTTTTGTATCGAGCCACCATCGTTCTGTATTTGATTTTTGTTCTCAATAAGCAACCCAACTGACACCACCAAATTACTTTTGTAGGCTTAGGCTTTGTTTTTCTTTTTTTTTTTTGGTGGGGAATTTGCTACGTGCTATGAAGGTCAAGGTTAGTGATTTTCAAAGGTAAAAAGTCTAGGACAGTGAGGTAGGAAAAGGGTGTTATTGCTGTACTTTCTTCATACTCATTCCTTTATCGATATTGGAATCAAACAGCAGACCACTATGGATTAGAAAATATGAGTTTCAAATAGTTTTCCAATGGTATATAAACATATTTATAACATGGCAAGGATGAAAAAACCTTTTGACAGAAAATTTGTCGACTCAGTTACAACAGCTTTTTCGATAGGTGGAGGAGAGTAACTGTGTTTAGGTCACGAACAGATGGAGGCTCCTGGCGAATATTCGGGCAAAATGTAAGAGACGAGAACAAACTTTTCTCATTTTCACTAACACTTTGTGCGATATGCCGAATCGTTTTTTCTAGTATGTTTTTTTTCAACCGCCAACCACAACAAATTGCTGACGAAAAAATCTTTGCTTTTTCGGTACTGGGGGATGCAGGGACGAAAAAAGGGATAATCGAGTCACGTATTTCGTAGGGAAACATTAGGAAATTTTCTTCGCAAGATCGAAGGGTCGCTTGAATCGTCCCTCAGGACAAACACCTTCGATTTGTTCACTCGCGTATGCTTGACCATTTGAAAACGGTTTTTTATCGTTAACGATGCCCGGAGGAATCGATATAAAAAGAAAATAAGAGAAGGTATCATATATTTCTAGGCATGCGAGAATGAATTACTAAAAAGCACTAATTTCCAAAATCGCATTCTCCCAACGATCCTAAAAAAATTAAATGAGTACGATTTTAGTTAAAACTATATTGAAAAAAGGTTCACCCTCGATTTAGGCATGTGCAAAATTTCAGCTCGATAGCTCGAACCGTTCTCGAATTACAGAGCTTTGAATTTCCTAGGTGACACACCGACGCGCGCATCCACATACGCTCGCGCATGCGTACGAGCGGACACGTATACACACCGGCACATGCGCACACTCGATGAACAAAAAACAAACGTTACTGAAAATTCTACAATAATAACGTGGAACAAAGAAGATTAATCACACGTCCTATTAAGAAACAACACGATCCCTACAATCAATCGCTAAATCGATAGTTGTCCCTCTGCACGCATGTAAATCCACACCAGCGTATAAGTTGGAGCATCCTTTCCCGCAATACGTTATATTCCTTTCAGTTCGCAGCTCCGGGCTTCACGTGAATCGTACCCGCTATCGGAAACACCATGACATGCATAAATTACTATGTAATTACAGGTCTGACCATCACGATCGTTCCCTCTGCGAGAGTCGTATACAGGGTGACTCATATAAATCGTAACAGATTGATCCGCTTCTAAGAATACATTATACGAGAACATTTTAATTTATCAAAATTAAACATAGATATAGACGAATGTTTGTCGAATTGCCAGTGGCTCGTGCCAATTGGCCGAGGAAAATATTCTAATCTTTGAAATCCGGAAAACGTGTTAAATAATTTGATAATAATTAATTAATTATTTGGTTGAGAAAAATATCGTTAATAAATTGCAACTTTTGATAATTACTGTTTAAAAAATAATTTTTTAATTCAAAAGTTATCGATTGTTCGGAGTTGAGTTTTGCGTTTAACGTTCAAAGAGATATCAGCTCGCAACGATTGAGTTAACTCACCCTGTATAGACGAGCTTCTTACAATCGTACTTGCTCTGTCGCACGTGGACAGATCCGATCTCGTACGGTGAGATCCCCAGAGAGAACTCGTCGGCGTGTTGAGTTTGCGCTCCTACAGTAAACTCCACATGCGACGCTAGTGTGAAGGCGAGCTGTGCGAGGAGCGAGCTCTCGTACGTAATGCCGATGTAACTGCTCGACAATAATCCTGCTCTGAGAAGGAAGAAGTACAAGGATGAAAATGAAAGATTGAAAAGTGGACGAGGAGGAAATACGAAGTTAAAAAAAACGATCTACAATTTTCAAACGCACCACGAAAATAAGAAAAATGCGAAAAGAACAATAAAATTTTCACCAACTTCCCAATCTTTATTTTCTAAACTCATGAACTTTTTAATCTCGATCGAAAAAGAATTTTCCCAGCGAATTTAATAATTTAACTGGTAATAATAAAAAAAATTTTAACTGTGTACAATTTTCAATTTTGTTCCTACTCTTTCAGAAGAACGTCGATATTTTCTGGAACTTCGAATTTGTTTTCCCAGGCGAAGGGAACAGGTAACGAAACTTTGCTCCGGATCGACATTGGAAAATGTGTCAGGATCCAGGTAAGCTCCTTGCAGTGGATCGGCTTCGACCCAAGGATAAAGAGAAAAGGATCAAACATCCCTCCGAATACTTTTGTCTCCATGCACCCTGGACGTTTCACCACGCGCATGTATTTTTGAGTTCCATTAAAAAAAACAGGTCTGTATAAAAATTGAAAATCAGTCATGGAAAGGATTAACCGGTGTAGTCCGGAATAATGTGATTTTCTACAAAGTGACAAGACCCATTCGCTCCGCCAGGACGCAGGACTGAGCAAGATCGGTAAAAAAAAATAAGCGAAAGGATTTTCGCCACGGGCTGGACGATTCGTCGCACCATCTCATTCTGAGAATATTGAACGCACCGGTAGCCGTTTTCCAAACCTTTATCCTTTTTCGTTGACGATTCGACACGCAGGAACAAACCGCTGCTCCATTTTCCGTACTGATAGAGTTCATGATAGATCATGGGCTATTCATCTTATTGTTAGTTATACGAAAAGGGTCCGAAGGGGCACACCAGGTACCCCTGACACAGATTTTCTTTTTGTACCGACGATTATCATCGCTATTCTTATGATTAGCACGAGTCGAATTGCAACAAGCGATTGAATAGAGGTCACGGAATCGTACCGAGAGGGTAGAAGATAATCAAATTCCATGTTTTTACATGGCATAATTGAGGTACGACAGTGATGAACTTTGTCTCATTATTTCATCTCTGTGTGATAATCATGGGAAAATTGCTCTCGCTTGTGACATTTTGATTCTTAAGCATATCTCAATTTTTTTATTTGATTCGTACATTTGGATTTTATTTTATTATCACAGATGTTATTGAATTATTATTTACATTGTTCTTTTTATATTTGTTCATATTTATCTTATTTTGTTACTTAATTTTTGATACCGCAATAAATTTGACAAGATGAAATTTTGATACGACGTTGCTGACGTTTGTCTCATACCAGGTGCGACAGTCACGAATTTTATGAGACACGAAGTTCAAGGTAAAAGCAAGCTATGCTGGAGACATCACGCATGGGACACGATTCGTCAAACGGTGGATGGATAACGAGTGTCGCAGCTCGTAGGTAAACCCTTTACAGAGTCACGTAACACGTGTCCAAGCTTCTGTAAGTCTTGCAGGTATCCTCGTCATGCTCACAGTGTTGTTATATCTGTCTATATATACACAGAAGAGTGTGTTCAAAGGGTATGTTATACATATGAATGAGAACACATACACCATTCGTAATGTATACGCGCACGTAGTCCATCCGCCTCTTTTTATCCGTCTTTCTTCTTTCCTCCAACTTCACCGTTACACGCGTGCCGACCGCACTGCCATCGTAGAGTCGTGTGTCTTTCCGAGTCGTTAGCTTCGACCTTAAAGCGTCTTCTGTCCGTGGCGCTCGTGTACTCCTGGCGGGATAATAGTGATACCTACGACGACATAGACGGAGATCATGGCGGTTCCTGAAAGGCGGGAACTCCTATAGAGCTATCCTTCGAGTCCTTCATTACTAAATCAAGATCCTTTGCGAAAAGAGTTTCTACCAGCAACCTTTTCCAGCCATCAGGTATGCTATACTCGTCACTCCGCACCTTTAATATTAAATTCTAAAAGTTTGTATCTTTCGGAGGTTATGCCAGTTTTTTGCCATTATGTGAAGTTATGTAAGTTTTTTGAATTTTAAACTTTTATGTATATTGGAGGATTATACTCGATTATACTCGAGTATAAACCTGGACAACATATTCTCCAAATCCCAATTTCAGTTGTCAAATTCCAATTCAAATTGAATTGGTTAATTATCAGTTACGACAAAAATGGGTAAGAAATGGAAGTTTTGACAACATAACGTTCCATGACGTTTTTCAAATATCAACCTCTGCAAGTTCAGTAAAAAGGTTGCTTTTCCTAAAATAGTCATTCGTTATAGGTCTTAAATAAGTTGTTATGGAAATTCAGATTCCAGCCGCTGTTTAGTTTCGAATCAATTATTCGTGACTACCCAATAACGTATATGTCCTCAAACTGGATCCGATTTAACGCGAATGGAGTCCTTTCGCCAATTCGACATCCCTGCAGTTCCACGCAAAAGATATGTTTAAAATTGACTACAATGACAGCCGGTGGATCAAACATGAATTTAGGCCCGAGTCTGAAGCTTGCTAGCTAACTAACTCATTCCCAGCGGGTTCCCATCAAATCCCTTGGAACCCTGTCAAACCACCAAGATCGCTCTATTCATCGATCCATATGAAGATTATTGTCGGGATACTTACACCAGCAAGTCAGGGCTCGATGTTCGAAGCCGAGAGCTTCCCCTTGATGTTCCGTATCGAACTCGGCTGCACCGTTCCCGTTTAGTTACGAGAACGACGAGACGACGCGACCGATGTGCTCCGTGACGGTAATCGACGCAGCGAGAAGGAGAGAGAGAGATAGTTCCTTGCCGAGCCGGCAGGCAAAACCGTGTGCCGCTGTCTCGCGAGGTAAAAGAGGACACCTTGATCGCAACGAGATGGACGATGGTGGAGGACGAAAAACAATGAGCGAGGCCTGCGGTAGCGGAGAATGGGCCAACAGCACGAAGGAGAGGGACCCGAACAAATTCACCGGAGCGGATCTCCGGCAGAACCTGACTAACTTCGGTCTGAATCCACCCACCCGTGCAGCTGACCTGTCCTCTTCGTTGCTTACCTGAAGCGTTGCATTTTCTAGATCGTACTGGGGGCCTATTCCCCCACTCCCCTTGCCACTCTTTTCACCCCCACTACCGGTTCGCGCATGCGTAAAGTAGCATACATACATCTTTAACCCGCGGACAGAAACTGCATGCTTCCCGAGCCCCAAGAGTCCGTATGGACACTCAAACAAGAATCATCGGTATGCCGTGGCCGGAGCCAACGCTCGAGAATCGAACGGATATGCGGCATTGCTCTATGCCGGATACGGCCCATCGAGAAGTTTTGTGGCCGTGAGGGGTAAACCCAACGTCCGGTTCGGGCCACTCCGACTGTTACTGATCGATTTGCCTGCCCGATTTGCCCCGAGCGTTTCCTGTTCCTTGCTATGGATCGACATACCTATGTCTTCTTGGAACTTTGGTGGCCTATCGAAATCTTTTCATGCGGCGATGTTCCCGATTGAATGGAAAAGATTTTATAGAGGGTTTGGAGGGTTTGGCATGGATTTCAGGATGGAAAACTGTCAGCAGGCTGGGTTCTAGGCTACCCTTATGCCTTTATAGGGTGGCCTAGTGCGTCGATGCTTGATAAAGGGTTATGGACACCTTTGATGATTCGAGGGTGGACTTTTTGGATCGGGTCGTAGGTATTGATGATTGTCTCGCTGGAGCTGGCGCAACAGTAAGGGTTGTCGTAGGTTTTGGAATCAACGAATGCATCGTTCCATGGTACTACGCCCAGCAGATTTTTTTTCTCGTTGGGCACATATGTAAAAAATCCATTTATAGATTTCTAGGGCGTGGTAGATGAATCCTGTTCGCTATAGTAAACCATGTTATGCGTGCCCATTGTCAACGTAACTCTAGCCAGACGCATTTTTCTTTTCCATTCAGATTGGGTAACAGTTTCCTTTTTTCTCGACAGGGAGAATGTTCTCTTTCGTAGAATGGAGCAGATTTTTTAGGACCTTCTCTTGGACAGTAGACGTGGTTATTATCTTTTTTTTTTACTTTCGTTGAAACGGGTGTTGGAACGCGTGCTTGACATTGTATATGGCCAAAAGAAACGAGCACCTCCGCTTCCAAAGACTCGCGTCGTTGATCTCGATCAAAGGGGATGAAAGTGTCGCTCATGAGCACCAAGAGACTCGAATCTTGTGCGTGAAATACGAGAGGGAATTAGATCGTAATATTCAGTTCTGTTCAAATAGGAAAAAAAGACGTTGAGAAGGTTTGTGACGGAAAGATCGAAACCGAGAGATGGATACGTGTCACCTCGATAAGACGAGTGCAAAATAGCCTTTCTGACAGACTTTTGGACGACCTATAATATCTTTTCGTTTCAAAAGAGAATTCTAATTTTTTTCAACGATCGTGAAAATTCTTTTTGAACGAGCAACAAGTATATCGCGTTATCAAGAAGCCTAAGATCTCGCGCAGGCAATTTTATACGCGACGACAATTCACGAACTTAACATTCCATCGAAATGATTTCATTTTAGGTCTTTGTTGCGGACAACAAAAGCACTTCGGTCATTGATTAAACGAGTAATGAGACTGCAAATATTGGCACGATGTCGCGAGTCCACTAAGCGCATAAATCGGTGGTAAATTTATGCGATGTCAACAAACAACATCGATAGTGCGAAAATGGTTCTGGGACCGGCTACAGATAGCCGTAAATATTTATTATCCAATGGCTAGGTGGTCCTTCGCGAAATCAATATTCTGGCACTGATGAGAACGTGATGTTGAACGGGAGTGCCACCCCTATAGATAGAGCGGTCGTTTGCTCGAAGATATGTCCGGGCAGGGATCGGATGTTCCAAAGCGAATTGATTGCGGTCGTATTACAATATTGGCAATCGTTTCGCACGGCCGGTTAAGCTGTATCAATATATCGAACAAACGGGTTGCTCAATCTCCATTGCGCAACACATCTTTTTTTTGGACATAAATTTTGAATTCGGATATTTTCTGCGTTTTTCAATTTTTGCTATAAAATTTTGAAAATTTTGAATTTGCTATAAAATTTTGACGGGCACTTAGGTTTTGACTCGTTTCATTGCAAAATAGATCATTAAAAATGGGATTACTTTTCGATCTTCGATCGATTTTCAGAAATCGTTTTACGTCAATTTTTCCATTCTATTTCCTTGAATAATAATTTCCCGCTTTTCAAATCGCCATCGTGGCTACAAAAAATTAGATAGTGACATGAATCCAACCCTAGCTCGTAGAATATTTGATTTTTCAATATTTTTAAGAAAATTATGGAAATAGTGAAATCTAATATTTAATTATTATTCAAACCTACAGTACTTTGTCCGATCGCAAATTTACCACAAATTATGAATATAATTTATTTTTATTAATTATTCGCGCTCTTCCAATCAAAACTTGCAAAAAGTAAACGAATATTCCCGTTTTTTTGTTTTTTTGAGTACGAAATCGAGGGAAAACCAGGAATGAGGATATTATAAACGCGATGTACAAAAAATTGTACAGTATTCATAAAATACGTGTATATTATCAGTGAAGGTTGTAATGTTCAGGCTGTTAATTTATATTTCGGTTGCGTGTAGCGTTAGGAGGGGCTCTTATCATCGGAAATTGCCCGGAACACCGGGTAGTAGGGGAAGGATGGCGTCGCACCCCTGTGAGATCTACCGACCAGACCACGTTTTGGGTCGCCATCCTATCTTATAGGGGAGCACATCTATCTACAACCGGATGTGGTGATGCATCTCGTCGATGTTCCCTCCTGCTTACCGTTTGCGGTTCTCGCGGTCATTGCTGAACACTATTTCGTCACTGTGGGGGCTGGCTTCATATCTCAGAAATCCATTTCATATACATTCCAACAGTGACAGATGGACACATCCAATTTCTGATTATTAACTACGCGCTAGATGGTTGACGTCGATTAAATCGATTTTAATTCCAACATGATAAAAAAAACGTAGATAAATATTTAACAAGAATTTTGCTGCTTTACCCTTAAAAAAAAGTAATTTAATTATTATCGCTAAATTGTGGAATTAGTTCACCCCTAACTATTTTGTATAATTAATAATAGAGCAAAATAATCGCAAGTCATTAAATATTTCCGAATAATATTCCAGTAATTCTCGTTCAGTTATAAACGAGTATCGTACGAAAATGACTGTGAAGGGGATGCTGAGAGATAGCTTTTGTGGTACGGTGTAAGGGAAGGGGGGAGGGGGGGGGGGTTGGAAAAACGGTCATAGCGAAACATCCCTTCCCCCACCGGGAGTTTTGGCACTGTCCTGGAAAATAGAAGGGGGCCAACCGTTTAATCAGGGACGCGTAGAAATTTAATTACTGCGTTAAAGTGAGTCGTTAAAAGTTGTCGGATGACGAGAAAGTGAGATGGGAAATCTCTCGCACTCTCTATCTTTCTCTCTCACTCACTCTCTCTCTCTCTCTCTTTCTCTTTCTCCTTCCGACGTACATTTCGTACCCTGCTACCCGAAACTGACTGATAATATCACTTCTACCCTACTTTCGGGGAGACACGAATTATGCATTAAAATTTCATTCGTCTTTACGAGGATAATTGTATTTTTTTGTTGGCTTGACGAAAATAAGACGTCGTAAAATAGTTTAGGGCATCGCATAATCTTGTTTCTTTTGCGGGCAAAATTCGTCCCATAAACTTGTTCTTTTTATGAAAAATAATTTCGTAAAGAGAATATTTATTTTATCAATTTGAATATTTTTAAATAATCTTTAAGAATTTTTTTTTTACGAAATTAGATTGGACATTATTGACAATAATTAACATTTTGTTTCTCGATGAAAAATAGATAAATTTGCAATTACACACAAGGATTGTCATAGGCATTGATATACTTTTGATCGATAGTATATTTGCCGAACACACGGTCGATTGCTCGTAAGTCAAGCAAGACGTTAACCCGCTATCGATGTTGGAGATTATAGGCGTAGAGGAAGAGAAGCTGCGGAAAACGCGCTCCACTGATCCATACCAGACACACCCCGGGTCACTCGTTGCTGTGTGCCCTCCATGCGATAGCCTTTATATCGTTCGATGTTCCGGCGCATGGAAAATTCGGAAAGCGGCAATGGACCCGCAAAAAAAACGTATAAACTTACGAAAAACAAAAAAAAAAGATCTCTCTTACCAACGAAAATAAAAATTCGATTCTGTTTGTTTTTAAACTATTGTTGTAAATGGGAAATAATCAAAACGTCTTTCATCTCGTTGATGGAAGATCAAATTCTAAAGTTATTTTGATAATCGATATTCATTATTATTTATTTTTATTATTTGTTTGAAGTAAACTGAAGGGTTAGAATTTTGACAATTTATTAAAACGAGTATCGAGTCAATTACTTACTCTTAAATTTTTATTCTCTAACTGGAGGGTGCGTTTTTGTTAATAAATCTTAGAACGGGACAATTGCCAATATTTTCATGAAAGGAATGGACCGAGGTTGGTCGTTCCGAAAACGTAATCTTGAAGTCACTTCTTTATTAAAAACCTACTGAATAATTTTTTTTTCGTCGTAATAAACTGATTTCCCATTACTTTTTTGCGTCACCCCATGACATTATGTCGAAAGGAGACAAGGAGTAGGTACTCACTGGGGATCGTACCACGCCCGATATTTCGTGAGCAGGGGAGGGGGGATCGCTGTAAAACTTCATTAGACGCCTCTCGCGTTATAAAGCACTTTTACGAAATTACATTGGGCACGGAGGTTGAATCAAGTCGGAAACGAGTGTGGGCGCGTTAACCAAGACGAGTTCTACGGACCAGGACGATTTCGATATAGATAGAAGTTGGTACCTGGGGAGCACATTTCCGCAAAGCGGAATGAGTAAAACGTGATTATAATTCTGGCGTTTACACGATTTCGTCAGATAGAACGGAAAAGCTCTTCGTTAGTAGGACTAGTTTAATCCATATTCATCCAATGTAAATGGACAGGCTTACAACTATGACATTTTGGCCAAAAAGTAACTGCGTTTTTTTTTTCAAACGAGATAAATTCATATCTTTGTGCATTAAAAACTTCGAAACATGTATTGGACTTCTTTCATCTTCGACAAAGGGAGAGAGAGAGAGAGGGTTTTCCTTTAGTAGGACTAATTTAATCCATATGCATTCAACGAAAATGGGCAGGCTTAAAACTATAACAGTTTGGCCAAAAAGTAATTGCATTTTTTTTCAAATGAAATAAATTCACATTTTCGTACATTAAAAACTTCGATCCACGCATTAGTCTTCTTTCATCTTCGACAAAGGGTGAGAGAGAGACTTCTCCCTTAGTAGGACTAGTTTAATCCATATGCATCCAACGTAAGTAGACTGGCTTAAAACTACGACAGTTTGGCCAAAAAGTAATTGCGTTTTTTTCCCAACGACATAATTCACATCTTCGTGCATTAAAAACTTCAATTGACCTTTTTTTCATTTTCATCTAAATGTGTGTGCGTGTGTGTGTGTGTGTGTGTGCGTGTGTGTGTGTGTGAGAGAGAGAGAGAGAGAGAGAGAGAGTTCTCCGTTAGTAGAACTAGTTTAATCCATATACATCCAACATAAATGGACAGATTTAAAGCTATGACAGTTTCGCCAAAAAGTAATTGCGTTTTTTTTTCAAACGAGATAATTCACATCTTCGTGCATTAAAAACGCAATAACCTTTTGGCCAACCAAGTTTTTAATAAATTTTATCACATTTTGCACATCTATTTCGATAGTTTCGTCCAGCTTTTTCAGGGTCATCAATGGAACATTGTAATACCTTGTCGATCCACGCACTGGCCTTCTTACATCTTCGACAGAAAGAAACAGAGTGATAAAGACAGAAAGAGAGAAACAGAGATAGAGCAAAAAAGCTGTTCATGGTACACCTACAGGCGTTAATCATCACCGCGTCGGTCCGCTCGAGCCGATCTTGATATATTTCATTCGACTCGACGTTGGAATCGCACGTCGATCCGAGCGATATTTACGCCCTCCGGGGTATGTCCAGCCCTCCTTCCCTCTGCCCCCTCCCCGCTCTCTCACGACACAGAGAAAACGAGAATTTGAGAGAAAATCGAAAAAAAAGAGAAAGAGCGAGAGAGAGAGAGACGATCGTCAGACCGATAGGCACGCGATGGTCCAATAACGGTCATGCCTTATCGTCGGGTTCGCTAGGGCTGCGACGAGCGCCGCCTGGCGGTCACCCACTGTACCGTGTGATATTAAAAAGTACCGTAACGCTTCTAACGTATCCATACACTGTAAGCAACGTTTATCGTTCACTACACACACATACACACATCTGTACACACACACACACACACACACACACACACATATGAAGATGAAGGGATATATATATATATATATATATATATATATATATATCCCTTCATCTCGTTGCCATCCCGCGGTGCGCGGTCAAGCCAACTTTTCGCATTTTATTTTTATCGCCAAACCCATAAAACTTGTCGGTTTGCGCGCGAGAGAAATTCTCGTTCGCCGCAGCCGCAGGACGCGGTCGCGGGCTACATCGTCGACCCTTCGGAAGTCTCTGCGGGCTCACCGTGGGTGCTCCACATATATATACGTGTGCATGTGCACATACTTTGTGTGTTTCGTAGTCGACGCAATCGTGTCCTCCTGCACTCTGCCAACTTATATACACACACATTTATATATATATATATATATATATATATATATATATATATATATATATATAAGTGTGTGTGTAGAGGTGGGGATATCCG
>JAPYZU010000904.1:0-21495 GCA_030523005.1 Tryphoninae sp. B BG-2022a
ACACACACGTAAGAATGCAACTTATATATTAAATCAATTTGATAATATACTACCGAACAAACATCGATCCTTAGAGAATCGATTCCATCATCGATATCCCTAGGCGAAGGATCGATATGCTTTGGCGCCGCGGCGAGGGGGAGGGGGGTAAACAAATTACCATCGCGCGGTCAATCACCGCAAATGTTTTAATAACATAAATAAATTAATTCCTCAAGAATGGCATAAAAACAGACGGTGCATGACATAATAAATTCGTGTATTAGAGATGCGCATCGTATATACCGCCATAAGACGCATTGTTATTATCACACTCGTATATAAGTTTAAAAAATATATAGAGCACCATGATATAATCTCCAGAATCCATAAAAATACATACTACATTAGACCCTTCGACATATGTAATACTACTATTATATGTATTAAGACACTCTGTTACATCGCATATGATCATTATCAGTCGACTGCGATCATCAAAGCGGAGAAGTTCGATCTCCGTTGCTTTAGCGTACATGGTGTGCATGTACTATTATCAACGTAGTAGTAGTGCGCATACACATATGTATCGGTGATGCCTTCAACGCGATCAGAGACTTGTGGAGAAAAAAAAATCTCTACCCGTTCGTGCCCGTTCGTGAATATACTATTCTACTTTGAGTACGATGGTTGCATGATTTTGTATCCCGCCGCATGGTTTATGTATCATGTTAATTTGAGTGCAAACCGCCTCGCGTAAACTTTATCGAATATTAACGTATAAAAAAACATCGTTAAAGATGTGGGAACGGCCTTGATGTACATTCAATATACACAAAGGAAATACACATCACGAGGGAAACAACATTTTCGTTCATCGATTGTGAGCACCATCATTTTTTTAACCCTCTAAATCCATTGTTTTCGATCCCCAAAATATGTTTTTAGGTTAACGATAAAGACAACACCGTGTTGACTAATAGGATTGAAAAAATTGATTGACCAACGCTCCAAGAAACACTCTTTAGTTACAAATTTCATAAATCAAGATACTAACAGTTTGCCTCATGGATATCTTTACTGTGCCAACAACCATGTTTGGTTATGTTACGGATTTGTGAATATTAGTTAATCACTTTCACAATTTAAGAATCGAGTATGAAGGATTACCTTTCCGGAAATCTTGAATCGTGTACAATAACTGTATAGCGAAAAACTAAGTTGAAATTCTTTGTAAAAAGGCCTTTTACACAATTCATAAAAAGTTAACTTTCTTGCATATTTAATATTTATATTCTACGTCATATTGCAATTGAAGATGTTAAAATCATGGTTTGTTCTATTCATTTGCATTATTAACATTATCATAACCTATTCGTTTTGCCGTAGTATAATTAGGCAATCCTAACAGCATTACACAAATTGTATCCAATAAGCAGTGCGGCTCTGCTTCAGTATTGACTATATCCATTTTCAAGTATTCATCTATGTAACTATAGAGATATTTATCTATATAAGATGGTATCAGACTACATACAATGTCCTTAACAAGAGTGTCTTCCAGAAAGTCGAGCACTTCGAGTTTGCTCAAATATGTTCATAATAATAATTATCAATCTCATGTATTTATCACAGAAGTCTGAGACGAAATGGCAGAACAGCAGCAGCAATCGCCCCCTGCTTTTAAACGAATGTCCCTGGAGAAGATAATAGAGGCTATGACTGCGGATCTGGAAAGTTCAGCGGGTCATTACGTTCAATTTGGCATGACTCCTCAACAATCTTCGAGTCAGAATTGGGGGGACTATGCTAGTAGTCAGAGACAACACTTCATGAATAGTCAAACAGTGTCTCAGACACCTGGAAACTCTCAGGCAGTGACAAACCCAATGCCATCGCAGATTTTCATGCAAGACGTAGCATCCTATGAAACTAACAGACCAGAGCCCATGTACTTTCCCCCGCAGACGGTTAATCACTTGGGCATCAATGAGAAGAACGATTTGGTAGGTACCATAGATGTCGGTGGTGGCAACTACATCGATGTTATCTATGGGAATGCATCGCAAATCGTTGCTGAACAGTGTCAACTCAATGGCTTAGCTTCTTATGCAAATCAGGGCATGATAGATCGAGAATATGGTCTCTTTGGAGAACAACAGCAGCTACCTGTTAATCATAATAAAATGACAAATCAGAGCGCTAATGGCAAGCAACTGATTGACAACCTCGTTGGTAATTGGGTTCCAAACCAGTCTGGAACTTACAGCCCTTTTGGTGGCTCACCTAATGTCACACCTGTACCACAATCTGGTATAAAAAGTAACGAACCATTAGAAAAATTGCCAAGAAGCATCCCTGATAGCCAGCAAAAGAAGCCTCGGATGGTAGCGGAGGTAAAGCCCATGCGACCGTCGTATTCGGATGTACTCTCGAAATCAGCTCCTCCACCCCCATCGCCGATGATCGGCTCGTCCACAAAACTCCAATATGACTCTACAATGATGAAAAAGACGACTGGCAAGAGTGGCAAAAGCAAGAGCAAGCCTGTACTCCTGAAACGACAGAATTCATCTGGCAGTGATGAGCATGGTTCACCAAAGATGCAAATACCCAAGAGGGCCTTGGAGCGCAACAACTCGAATAATCTTCCGCGACGTTGGGTATCGCTTGACAATCTCGGCTCGCAGATAGAATCTCACGAGATCAATGCTTTCAACAGATCTGACAATTTTGAAAAGAAAAAACCAACGGCGAGGACATGGAAGAAGTGCGAAAAAACCACAGAAGCCCTAAACAATTGCAAATTGCAGAATAGCAACGCAAAGACGACGGGAAATATACAAAAACGTCCGATACAGATAAACAATAATTTAAACAACACCAATACTTTCAATCGGTCTCTGTCGAGCGACAAGATCGAAAAGAATCATCATACTAATAACAAAATAAATAAGGACGAGAAGAAAATGCCGAAAGAGAAGAATTCCAAACGATTTCACGCTGAAAAGGCACAACAGATAAAGAAGGGACAGAAAAATCGTAATCGCGATAACAGAGAATCTCCAGTCAGAGACTTGTATCGTAATTTGAATAAATATGCAAGTCGCTGGAGCAAATTTGGTCTTAAAGTCTTCTACTGGTTGCTTCATCTCATATCGGATGTGATCAGCATGAGTACCAATCTCGTTGTCCAATTGTACGTATGAACAAATGAACATATTCAACGAAATCCATACGCTATTTTTTGTATTGTTATTACAACATTGCTTTATTGTTTGTTCTAGTGGCAAATGTTTATGGTACCACACTGTATTATACATGAAATACTCCTGGGTCTACGTAGCAACAACTTTCTCGAAGGTACAATTTTTAAATACTTTCGGCAAGCGCATCGACGACTGGTTTGGGAACAGTCGATTCGCATTTTGGCGACGAATGAGGTCAAAAAAAAACGACGACAAGGACGAACACAGAAGCTGGATGCACGGAGGTTTGGATGCTAACATAGCACTGCCGAGTACCGGCGAAGAAGCCATGAAACGTTTACTCGCCTGCAAGGGCAAAGATCCGTACAGTATACTCGGTGTTACACCGACATGCTCCGACGACGACATTAAAAAGTATTACAAGCGACAAGCTTTCTTGGTACATCCGGATAAAAATAGTCAACCCGGTGCTGAAGAAGCTTTTAAAATATTGGTTCACGCTTTCGATATCATAGGAGAACCTGTAAGTTATTATTTTCTCCATTGCCATTAAATCCCATTTTATAAGTCGTAATCATTAAGTTTTTCCCATTTTCATACAGGAACGAAGAAAAGCCTTTGATCAGGTGTGGCAAGTCGAAGCAGTCTGGGGTGAAATGAGTGGTTTCCTGAGTCAATTGCACAGAAAGATGGAACAAGCGGCTAATACGATAAGATGTACAAATTGTGGACTGAGGCACAAACGTGTGCCCACACAGAGGCCCTGTTACGCTGCTCGTTTTTGCGTTCAGTGCAAAATACGACACAGTGCAAAGGAGGTATATCATCTATCTTCAAAACAAAATTTAAATGATGCGATAATCATTTAGGTTCATACCTACCTAGGTTAAAGTTATCTAAAGATGTCTATTAAATTACTTAATAGTCTGAAACATAATTAATTATTATTATTGTTGAATAGGGTGATATTTGGGCGGAATCTCGAATAATGGGATTTCTCTGGCACTATTATGCATGCATGGAGGGAGCTGTGTATGACGTTACCGAATGGGCTGCCTGTCAAGCTGGCAATCTCAAACATCTGCGTGCTAATACGCATAGTGTTCAATACAGAATCGTATCGGGACAACGACCACCGTCCCAAACATCGGCCGGTGGTAAAAGAAGACAACAAAGTGATCCAAGCGATGGGTAAATAAAAACCAAAATACTCGTGGCATTCTATTTAAAGATAGATATGAAAATAAAAAATTCGTCATTTTAGCGTCGCTGATTTCGAAGATTTCCTGAACCACCTCTACAATCACAGTAAGTCAGGAACTGCTGGTACTACGGGTGAACAAACGACTGCGAAAAGTGAGAATCGACGGCGCAAAGCAAAGCGCAAGTGAGCTATTTTTCAGAGATTTTTTTTTAAATCTCTTAGTGATGCCCGTCGTGTAATTATCGGCCAATATACATGATCTGATTCTCATCCCGTACCTCTCTCTCTCTCTTCTATCTATCAATCTCTGTTTGTCTCTCTTTTTTAACAAGTGTTGCACGATTTTGTCCCATATAAGATGCTGCTAACGATATAAGAGTATCAAAAGTCTCACTGATTGAAACAATGTAATAACGTGGAAGAAATTCCATTTCAAAAAGGGAAGAGCAATTAAAACCAAATTTCGATTCTGCAGAAGAATGACAAAAAAAAGATATCTCAAGTATGTATTACGATCCTAACAATTTTCCACAATACTATATAAGTTTTAGCGCTTATGATACATAATCGAAGGTTGCGAAGTAATTTCAACCTGCATTGTTTTATTATATAAAACGTAGAAATATTATTTATTTTTATAACTTAGAACAATTATCGAAAAGGGAGAACATTTCTATACAGAACATTGGTCTAACATTCCCTCAAGGAAAACGAGAGCATCAACATTTCCAATTGCGCTTTCAAGATCCTTTTTCTGTACGGTCTTCTTCTTACTTTGTGCAGTATATTTGTACGCTTCTTTAGCCATTGAATCGATGAAGAGCTCCTGCGGAATATAAATGATTTTCAAGCAGGTAAAACAAAACAGAGAAACTTAAAATTTGTGTAATTACCGCCGATTTGGCAATGAGAAAAACAGCTTCTGCATTAACTATGTTAACATCCGGATCCATCTTTATGATATGGCGAACTCTCCCCAGTGGCAACTTGACGAGCTTCTCTCGTTGTTCTTGATCGACCGGTTGTGCACTCTCAAGCCTGTCAAGCTCATCCTGTGATCCCTGAGATTTATCAGCTTCCAAACTCACGGACGAGTTGTTCAGACCGAGATCAGTCGGAAGTTCCTCAAGGTCGAGACTCGCCATAATTTTGTTTATATGCGTCAATTAACGATTCCAAATCTGTAAACAAGATTATCCTTTTGTTTATCATCGACGCTGTTAAGGCTAATACAATAAGTAGTGAAGCTAGGTAATTTATTGTTGGAGAACACGTTACAATGTAAACTCGCGCCCGATTTCATCCTAACCTAACCTTTCAACAATCGACGAGTCGCGGTCATAGGTACGAAGCTTTTTTTCGCGCGACCACGTGAGCAACCTCCCTAACTTCAAATTGTACATAGATCCCAGTATATGCACTACGTTCTCACATTATCCACTGCAAACTATGCTATGGTGTAGCGGATTGACCGTGTATATGTGTAGATTTTTACTACACACTATTACCAAAGAATATAAAATTCGAACGACCAAGTTATCTCGATATATCGCGTTAGTAGTTTTACCTGCACACGTTAGGTGGTGGTAGTGGACGGAATACAGACAAATACAAGAATGTCGGTGCCGGTCGTATTATAGGTTAAATAATCCGCGATTTTCTATGACTTTAGTTAGCGATAATTAGGTGATTTGTTTGTAAAAAAAATATATAAGTACATAAAGATAGAAATGGACAATAGGATAAACATATGTGATCCTGACGAGGATGAGATAAACAATGAGATATTTCGTGAAATGGAACCAGTCGCCTGGATCAACGACGAGCCCAACTATGATCTTGACGACATCAACATGTTCTTCCATAGGGTCGATTCTGACCAAATTATATATGAAGAGAAGAAAAAGAGATGCAAGATGATCGGTAAATACGTTATGGGTGATGTACTCGGTGAGGGTAGTTACGGAAAAGTAAAGGAGGTTCTGGACTCTGAAACTCTTTGCCGGAGGGCGGTTAAGATATTAAAGAAAAAGAAGCTGCGCAGGATACCAAATGGAGAACAGAACGTACAGCGGTACACTCCTTGCATTTTTACCCTTTTTATTGAAATGACAGTATCTCTGGAGAATCTCTTTCCTAAACGTTGCAAAAGAATTATTCTCATTTTAATCATTGGTCGTATATAATAACAATTTTCTATTTTCACAGGGAGATACAATTGCTGAGGCGATTGAAGCATAAAAATGTTGTGCAACTGATAGATGTGCTTTACAACGATGAGAAGGAGAAGATGTATCTCATCATGGAATTCTGCGTTTGTGGACTGCAGGTATAAATGGGTGATAAAAATTTGTGATTTCGATTTTGTCGAGGTTCCAAAAACCATCCGTCCTATACACTTGGACCCTAAACTATCACCCCTGAGGACTTGCAGCCACCCACAAAATATGCCAAATGTAGATTATTTATTAGATTATTTACAGGATATGTTGGACAGTACACCTAGCAAAAAACTGCCTATATGGCAAGCTCACAATTACTTCACCCAATTAGTCGACGGATTAGAATATTTGCATAGTAAAGGTATAGTTCACAAGGATATCAAGCCTGGCAATTTACTGCTAACGCTCGATCAAACATTAAAAATCAGTGATTTTGGGGTTGCAGAGGTAAGTGTGTAATCTTTAAAATTTATTTTCTTATTAAGAATAAGTTCTATGGTAACCTTCATGACTCGTTTATTTACAGGCGTTGGATATGTTTGCTAAAGACGACACGTGTACAACGGGACAGGGTTCACCAGCGTTTCAACCACCCGAAATAGCAAATGGGTGCGAAACATTCGCGGGCTTCAAAGTAGACATATGGAGCTGTGGCGTTACATTGTTAGTATCGTTAATTAATTTTTCCTATTGAATTACTAATCTTTCTCATACCATTATTTTACAATTTTAGATACAACATAACGACCGGTCTTTATCCGTTCGAGGGTGACAATATTTATAGATTGTACGAAAATATAGGGAGAGGCGATTATACAATACCCGGTGATGTCGAGGAAATGTTGGCCTCGTTGCTCGAAGGAATGTTGCAAAAAGATCCGGATGAGAGATTCACGCTACAAGAAATTCGCAGGCATCCGTGGACGATCTGTTGGCCTCCGAGAAGCACGGAGGAAGTTGCTATACCACCCTTGAGAGGTCATAAGTGGCACACAATGACCGTACTGCCGTATTTGATGGAATATCTTTATGGGATTGACAGTGATCCAACGTATTATACGGAACGTCAGCTAAACGGTGAGTTATGTCATAAAGTTGTCAATTGAGACACTTATACAATCCAGAGGCAACACAGTGCTTTTACCTCGGTAGAATCACGTACGTGGGTTCAGAAATTTATTTTAATTTATTTTTACAAAATCCACTTATCATTCTATTATTTGATTTGCATATCTTCTAAATTTCTCCGCTTCCCCTCTAAAATCTGTTGGCCCATAGTTCATACTTTACAATTGTTTTTTTTCTAGTGTCTCTTAATGTACAAAAATCAATCAGATTTCACACAATTTAATAACACATCACTTAACTAGAATCGCTAGATATTTTTTCTCTTTATACGAAAGCCCCTTTATCATTTTGATTACTCGATCTACATCTCTTCTAAAATTCTCCTCTGTCGTCATAAAATCAGTAGAGCTATAGTTTACACTCTACGATTGTTCTACCAGTGTGTGGTCGTACGAATCACTAGCGAGTCCAGAACAGTAATCTCTTACGTCTCGTCGGTAAGTTTTGTAAAAAAAAAGACAGGAACTTGGCAGTCCAAGCTACTGTCACGAAAGATTGCCTGATGATTTTTATTTTTGCATCATTACTAACGTTCTCAATCACATGAATTTCTCAGTCATACGAAAGCCGCGATTGTTTCGGCAAATGATTTGTTTTGCATCTTACGGTATTGTGTGACTATCGACGAATTAATTTTGCAGATGATAAGAGGAAGCGTGAAGGCACTTTGTCGAATCGACTTCTAGTATTCTTGTCGAAAACCTGCATCATACTGTAACCCGAGCAAAAAAAAACTTCCGTATTGTTTATTCGAGAAAAATGGAACTTGTACATCTAGGTATCTTTTCTTTTCTTTTGTCACTGCAGTTTGCACGTTTTTTTTTCTTGCCTTACGTCGGCGATACTACCACATTTTTTTTAAAACATTCCTCTCATACTCTCAACAATGTTTCTTTTGTTTCGTGTGAATGTACCAAACTCTCATGTGGTCTCCAAAAGTGTTGTTTCCTCCCTCGCTCCTCATCTCTAATCATGCTTTTCATCAAATAACGATTGATCGACGAACGCAGAACTTTGCGAACTAAGGCATGAGTTATAATTGCAACCTCGTATGTCTCGTGATATGTCTGGATTTGGAAATAATGTTCTTGTTTTTTCGTTCAGACAACACTCGTTCGAAATCGTTTAATAAAAAAAAGATAGAATTACCAGTAAACGAGAGAATGACGAATGTAAAATAACTTTGTGTTCATTTTACAGAGGAGAGAAGACTCCAGGAGATGGATCGATCTAGCGGTGATCAAAAGAGTTCATCGAGTAGCAGTAATCCAAACAAATCGAGCTCTAATCACACCAAGAGACGATGGCGCAAACCAATGTCTTGCATAAGTGTTAAGAGATTTCCATCGTGCAAACCGTCGTGATTCAATTATTCGTCGATACGTCTGCGTCACGAGATGTACTTTTACGACTCGTTGGTCGTTCATATGCTTTCTCATTGCCGAAGATAAACAAAAGAGAGAGAGAGGGGGGGGGGAGACAGACAGAAACAGAGAAGAAAAGAAAAGGCCCCGTTTGTTATCCTGGAAAAGTGCTGAATACTAAGAGGTATTTGATGCAGCTCGAGCACAACTTCGAACGCATTGACTATAAACGGTTGTGATATTAATATTAAATAGTTAAAGTAGGTACAAAAAAATCCCTACCTTCCCCATCCTCCCCCTGTAGAATGATCCTATCCTTATCCCTGATCAAACTTATCCTGGAAAAATGAAAATGTAACGTGCGAGCCTCACAAACACGTTAATTTCTGTGCCATCGTAAAATTATTATTATTATTATTATTATTATTAATATTATTATTACTACTATTATTACGTAGGTATGTCGTGTTTATTGTAGTTAATCTTCTCTGCCACCTCGCACACACTTGTCTCTTACATATCCATATCTATTTTTTATGAAACGAAGTATAAGAGAATGAAAACAGAAACAAAACGTAATTAATAATAAATCGGCGAAGAAGCGAACGATTGAAACAAGATTAGAAAGTCAAACGAAATCGGTATCGTTACAACGAAAAAAAGAAAACATAAATGAAAAACAAAAACAAAAAATATATACACACGCATACACACGAGCTATATTTATAAATTTGTTCGTGGCATTTGTATCGCGGTAACACAAAAGTTCTCAAGTATTCGTCTACGCGTATCCAGCACTTTTCTTCGCGATTAACAATACGGTTAAGTTATTTGTCATTAAGTTAATGAAATTGTTATAAAGTTAGTAGATTTTATCCATTAATTCTGCGCTGGACAATGTTTCGCGGATAACGATATATGATAATGATGAAGCATGGATATAGTTTAAAAACAAAAGGAGCAAAACGAAATAACGATGAAAAAGGAGGAAAAAAAAGAAACGTACGATAAGAAATGATAAGCTGACACGAGAATTTTTACGTATTAATCGTTCGCACAATCGACGTACGTGCCATTTGTCGTATCAAACAGCATCGATGCTTTGTTTTTTTTTTCTTTCTCCACACGATTTTACAATGATAAAACCTGCTGCCACCCAAAGGTGTGCGAGTATTTCTCTTTTGTTGTTGTTTATCTTTTCTTTTTTTTTTTATCCAAAACTCGTGTGCGCTGATTCGCACGCTGTCGTTTTTTCAACTATGTACATATCCGACGTTTCTTGAATATTTCAAGATACGTATAATAATCGTGTATCAAGTCTACGTCTATTTATTATCCGATCAATTATTTCTTTTCCATGTAGCTCGAATAATACGAGTACCAAGAGTCCGATCGACTATGCCCAGTGAATATTGTAAAACAGGCATTGAAAAAAACGTGAAATTTGATATAGCTCGTTAGCTGATGCGAAAGTGTCATCAAGCCATTCTCACTTCCCTTTATAAACGACTTTGTAACGTTTGTGAAATATTGTTCGAAATTATCGTTATGAGAATTGCCCGGTGATGGAGGAAATTGCGTTGAGAAAAATTGTCGTACGAACGAGAGTCATCTGTCTGCGCGTGAAAAGTTGAATGAAAACAAAGAAACGAGTAGATAGCTACGAATAATATTTAACAAAAATACAATGGTAATGTTCTTGCGATGGTAAAGATGCGATGCAGGAGTTATGAAAGAAAATTGCAAACAGCGTTGCATGTATTATTTCGCTGTACCTTAAGTGCTTTTGCTTTATTGACGTTTTATTAATCGAACGACAATTGTATTCGGAGCAAATGCGACGTGCCAATTCAAGATTTAAAAAGAAGTCGCTTTTACTTTTATTTTTCTTAAGATATAATTGCTCGACGCGACCCATAATTGATCGCTAGATATATTTTTGTTTCAATATTTGAACGACTGTTATATATTGAGTGTATAACAACACGGTGGAGAAAATTCGAGGTGAAAAAACGATGAATTCGTGGGGATAAAAAGAAAGAAAGAAAGAACAATATATTAAAGAGTCGGCCTGTTGGTGCAAGTACAAAGAATAAACTGACTCGAACGAACGAGCCTTCGAGCAGATATATAAACGTATAACATAATATGCATTATTATTTTTTAAATAGCATCGAAGTGCGACGAAGCTTCAACAGGGTGTGCATTATAATTTTGTTAAGATAGGCGAGAAGCACGATTATTTGCCAATCACAAACGCAAAAGGAAAATCTTGTATATCACCTGATTTAGCTTATTCGAGAAATTCAGGACATGAAAAACGTGAATCCGATAGCAGCAATTTATCGAATTATATATTTAACATCTGTACGACGAAAAGTACTAGCTGAAGAACGATCACGAATCGTTAAGTCTTTCTACTAAACAACATATATAAACTTTACTGTACGCTCATGTAAATCAAAACAAAAAGTATTTCTACCATGCGAATAACGGAGACGAATGAAAACAGAACAAAAAAGATTTTTGAAGAAAAGAAAGAAACTATCGCGCAAGAGGAATCAAATAAAATAACTCTTTGTGCACTTGTGTAAATTTGCAATTAGTTGTCGGAGCACAAGAAACATACCATTCCTTCGCTACAGTGAAAAAGTAATGTTACTGCGTTATCGCATGTCGCATTCTCTCCATGCGATGGCAATTTACTATGTCTCATTGTTGCGATTTTAAAAGATTATTTGCGTAGGCGGTATACGTTTAATTCATACAAGTCCGGATGTACTTGTATGTGATGTACGAGGCGCGAATAATTTATACTTGGGTGTACAATTTTGATGTCGAGTACGTTTTTGTCGCTTCTGTGAGATTTATATCTTTGTCGAGATAACAGTTTCTAGACCTTGGTATTATTTAAAGATTACAACGACCGGTAGAAGTGAAACTCGTATTCGTGTTTCCTCGACGCTTGTAAAAATACGTTTATTTTTCTTATTCCATCTTATTTTATAATTCATAATTGTAACAAGTGTAAGTTTCGAAACGAAGTTTGGTCGACGATGGCAAATGTAAAGCAATGTGCAACGAATCATCGTTTGACGATCGCTACCCTAGGTGGAATTATTTGCGGGGCGATTGTTGGCGTTGTGGTGAAAAATTGTACAGAACAACCGTGGTCGACGAGGGGAATAATGTATTTTCAATTTCCCGGTGATATTTTTTTAAGCGTGGTCAATATGCTTATTCTACCATTAGTCGTGTCTAGCATAGTGAGCGCTAGTTGCCATCTCAGTAAATCGGGTGAGTGATTTTCATTAAATCAGAATAATTTACTCGTAGAATATTTACTAACTTCTTGTTTACTTTTTGTTCCTCAGGATCGATAGGTATGAAAGCTTTGTTCTATTATACAACGACCACAACTCTTGGCATCACGCTGAGCATAATTCTCTCGCAAACTATTCGACCTGGTGAGTTTCATCGGAAGAATGCTACAAGTATCTTGGAACACTCGGAGAAATTTGTCACGACGGATATATTCTTAGACCTGTTACGGTAAATAAATATCTCTATGTTGCAATTCCAACGCTTTAAAGCTCGTCAGCATTTTTGTTATCGCCTTTCAGTAACTTGATCACGGATAATATCATAAAAGCCTGTCTCAGCCAGGTATGAAAGACCATTTTGTAGAGAAGAATTTATGTAGCTTGTTTTATAATAACAAAAATTCTCCATAGCATCAAACTATTTTAATCGAGCCAGTGAATAATAGTTCAGGTAAATCTATCAAAGTCAACTTATGTGTCTAATTATTTCCTCGCTTATTTCATACAATAATTACTTCTTTCCAGTATCCATCTACGATTGGAAAATATCATCTCAATACACCAATGGGACAAATATCTTAGGATTAGTAGGATGGAGCCTTCTACTGGGAATAGCCATAGGACGCATCGGTGACAAAGGAAAACCACTGTTAGATTTCTTTCATAGTCTCTCTCAACTCATGATGATCATAATGGACTGGGTAACAACGTAAGCAACAAATCATGTTTTGTCTCTTCCAACAAAAACACTTTCATAGATTGGATGTTTTGCATATTTGTTCAAAGGCTGGCACCCATCGGTGTATTGTTTTTCATCCCAGGCAAAATTCTCGAAACCGACGACATTGGCTCCATGTTATCCAGTTTAGGAATTTACGTGTTGACAGTATTTCTTGGGCTTATGATTCACGGTTTTCTTATTCTTCCAATGTTATACTTTGCTTGCACACGAAAATCGCCGTTTAAGATTTTGGCAAAAATTGGACCAGCTCTTGTAATGGCATGTGGAACGTCTTCCAGGTAATGCAATCAATACACGATATAAACAATGGAATTAATAATTATGATAAATCAATGTTAATTAATGACCTCTTTGTAATATGTTCCACAGTACAGCCACTGTGCCAATGACTATAAAGTGTCTCGATAAACTGGGCATTGATGAAAAAGTATCGAGATTCGTTGCTCCCCTAGGAGCTACGATAAACATGGACGGTATCGCGTTGTATGAAACTGTAGGTGCAATGTTCATTATTCAATTAAGAGGATTGGACATCTCGTTAATTAGAGTAATAGCCATTAGGTCCGTAGAAAATTTATTATTACTATTTATATGTAATTGTCATTGTATTGCAAGACATTATTTGTTTTACAGCATAACGTGTACCGTGTCCTGCATTGGTGCTGCTGGTCTTCCAAACGGTGGATACATGATGCTAATTATAGTTCTCAATTCCATTGGAATTCCTGCGAGTGACGTTATGCTAATCATCACGATCGACTGTCTAGTGTACGTTTTCCATTATTTTGAATCATGCACTATAGCTAATTAGGACTTTTATTCAAATTCGAGTAATTCATTGCAAGTTTGTTATGACTATAACAAAATTTCAGTGATCGATTTCGCACAACTATAAATATAATATCGGATGCATTGGGTGCAGGAGTAATAGAACATCTGACGAAAAATCGTAACACAGGTGTCGAAGAATGGGAGGAAATAGGTTCTCCACTGAATCCTAGATTGAGCGATTCATAATGTGACATCAATAAAGGCAAGTGAAACGTCCTTTTTTATGCATAATGAGAACTGTCGCAGAGACAAGAACATGTCTCTTCTGTTTTTATATTATAAATAAGAAATACGAGCGAACATGAACAAAATTAGCAATCTTCGTACATTGTGTATTTTTGACAATGTTTAGGAAGTTTTCGTACGATTCTCAAACTGGTTTCGTTATTTGGAGCCTACCACGCATTATCCGATATGAGAGGTAATCAGTCAAATGGTGAATTGGGTAAGCAGCGTTTGAAGGGAGATTAGCAACGCTCGTCAAAAGTTGAAACCTTGAGAAGTGGTCCAGCGAGGCGACATCTGTGCGGTCAAAGAGTGAACTGGAAATTTTTGTACCCACATGAAGTTGGCTGCGCTGCCATAGTCATATATAAACAGAAGATATATATATATATATATATATATATATATATATATATATATATAATGTAACGGTGTGTAGACGTCGCTCGGATGTTTTCGTGACTGTCAAGGCAATTTCAAAAAGTTTAGGAGAAAAATGGAAACACACCTCAAATGACGATTTATCCGTTTAAAGTGGATAGAATCTGAAAATTCTAGAATGAAACCGTGATTTTCTTGTTCTATAGGAAATTTGTAGTCGACATAGGCACTTTTGAGAAAGGATTGAAATTGACCGGAATACAGTATATCGCAATATTGATGGATTCGCGAAATCACGAAAAATCGACTTTTCGCGAAGCTGTATCTCCGCCCTCGTTCGTTCGACAAAAAATTTTACGAATAACTTTTTGAAGAACTCGCGGAGTACTCAACAACAAGCCAAGAATCATCCGGATAGCTCAATTTTTGTGGCCCTGGCGACACTTTGAAAATCATGATTTTCAAGCCCCACAGGAAGGGACCTGCAAAAAAAACGTCTAGGCGATGAGGCCAAAATTTGTTTGACTCCAAAACCCCTTTATTTCATTATATTCGTGTTACATAGGAAATTTCCAATCCCGAAATGATGGTACAAAGTCTTTTTGGACGAAAAGAAATTTTAACCCCTCCGGACTCCCCCCTCCCCAATCCGGAAAATAAAATCCAAATGTCGACCATCGGCCCTCGCCGGGGGTCAAAATTTCGTTTCGTCCAAAAAGACTTTGTTGAGTGATTACATAATCGGAAATTTTCCGCGTAACACGAATATCACAGTTACAATATCGTGCCATTCGAATCGCCAGGGCATTCGCCATATATATGATCACGATAATTTGCGGCCAACTTAACGCGAGTAAAAATAAGTTTATCTTTTGGCCGCCTAGATGTCGCAGAACTAACTCTTGAATTTCAACCACGAAAGAATAGTAAAGAGACGGAACTCTTATAGGCTCCGTGATTCAAAAGTGGCATCAATTTCTGAGCCGAAACGACACAATCCGCTGAAAGAAACAGCCCAAAAAGACTGGCCCATGCGCGGTATGCGTTATAGCAGTCCTTGTCTTTCTCACTGAAAATACGAGAGAGACCGACGATATGTTTTGAACAGTGAAATGAGATAATGAGGTTATGTTGATGTTGTGAACCTTCTAAGCACTATTAAAATGCGTAAACGTATTTGCTTTTGAAGCTCCATAAATAAGGCTTGATAGACTGTGCAGTCCAAAAGTGGGTAAGTAACTAGTAAAATAAGTCGGGAGGAGGTAGAATGTATGGAATAATAGTGAATTCATAGCAAAGCGAATTTAATGTTCGTAGAGAGAAAAATCACTGAAACCCGCAAAGGTACGTGTTAATTTAGGAAAAATATGTTTTTATTTATGTCTCGTGAACAAGGTATCCTCGAGTCTTCAAATTTTAAGAACATGACTTTATAGATACTGATAACTATATTCTGATTTTTTAATCAATATATGTAAATAAAGTATTATTTAATCAATAATAAATAAAGAAATCGCTTTTTTCCACACGAATTTTTATTTATTTATCGAAATGTCCACTCAAGGTTTGGTACATTTTTAATGCTTCATATTGAATATGCATCGTTTGAATTCATATTTTGGTTAATCGTAGATGGAAAGACGATGCGATTCAATCTCACGAACTTTACGATATTCGCGAGATTTTCGACGAAGTGATTTACCATCCAGAGCACTTTTGGACGGGATTCATTTTTGAACCAAGTGGACACTGAAAATCTTTCGCGAAATCTTCAAGATTCGATAATATTTCGGTAACCCGAATACGCTGAGGCGGCCGATCCGCATATCGCCCGAAGACGGAGTACCATTTGTCGCCATCGATTTTCTGGCAGAAGATATTGCCGAATGCAATCCAGAACATTTGATTTGGGGTATGGTGAAGTCCGGGCAATCGTTTCTCCGGGGCTTTGCCACGCATCGAGTTGACGTAAGCGTCATAAGCGATCTTCAAACCTCCAAGATCCGCCATATTTTCATTAAGAGTTGCAACTCCGCCCACCTGTGTGATAACATTTGCAGTTTTAGTGTGAATATTGAATAACATTGAAATAAGAGCTCAAGAAAGAGAAACGGAAAGTTGTTTTTTGTAAAAGGCGGATACCATTTTTACATCTATGGAGACTTCTTTCTGACAAATAGAAAAAAAACATGCAAATTTTAGGGGAAGCGAGAATTTTCTTCGAAGTGCACTAGTTACCATAGAAAGGAGATAATCACTCTCGCCCGTGACGTTACACGGTTCGATGGAAATATTACTTACGGTATGATTGGCGGAATCTAGGACATATTTTCCATACTGTTCTATAAAGCATTTCGAGCGATTTTCGTAGCCTTCTTTACTAGCTTTCGTCCACCAATCCTTTTTTGCGCCATTCACGTCGTATGTATGTCCTGGACTGCCCAATACGAGAGGAAACTCATGACTGATTGTGAATCCCATACTTCCGAAGTTCATGTAATTGGGTCGTTGGAGGTTGAAAAGATCCCCCTCAAAGCTGTGGGCTGCAAGTGCTGCATCGAGAAGAGGAATAAATCGAATGTTATTGGTGTATTAATAAAAAAAAGATGATGTCATTACGAAAAACTCACTTATAGTGTTTGATTTATCATCGTAATTTGGAAAATAATGCGTAAAAACATCACGGATAGGGCTGGGATCAATCTTCTCTAAGTGACTTGGAACCTTGGCAACATACTTTGCCCAAGTAAACTTATGCAAACGCAAGTAATTTTCGAGAAAATTGTTCTCAGAAAATGTAAGATCTCGGTAATAATTAGTGAGACTGTTATCGTCCAGGATTTCTTCCGGATAGCCAATCAGGTATTTCATCGCACTTTCTTTTTTCATGGCGTACGCTTTCGTTCTGTCGTCAAAGAACGGTACCTGCGAATTTTATGGTAAATTAAAAAAAGACATTAAGCGCGAGTGATAAAGTGATTTTATCGTTCGTCATTAATTATTCTTACCTTCTTCAAAACTTCTCGATATACCTGCAAGAGTTTTTGTAAAAGATCGCTGGCGGATTCTAGTATGCCGGGTGAGGACACCTTTTTCATATACATGGCAGCGGTGATTGGTGGCAGGGCCTTTTTCATTATGTTGAGGCATTGTAGGGATCTTGAACCCTTGATCGATTCCTCGAACATCCGGGGTTCGTAATCGTACCATTTTTCGGTAATCTCTTGGTTCGCCATTGGGATTGCCCTTCGAATTATTTGGAACATTGCAAAATTGGCTTGAACCCTTTTTGGTGTTTTCGATACCAGCTCGACCAGCTTGCCAATCAACTCTAGATCGTCGACTACGATTATGTCACTATTGGCGATCGTGTGTTCCGGCGAAAAAATCTTTGCCAACAATGTTTTCCAGTCCACGGTAGGATATTTCTTGATCAAGTCCTTCAGTTTCATCCTACTATCTCCTGCCGTAGGGGCATGTATTATCTGGACAATGTTGATAACAAAATAAGTCCAAATATAATTATCATTGGGGCCCAATAATTGGGAAATCGTCGACATCGTTTACTGGCGACGGTATGCGTTTTCTTTTATTTTTATTTGTTCAAACTGATACGGTGACATTCGTAATTCGTTAGTTTTAAACTAGATCTGTTTTTAATCAATATATCGAAAAATTGATTTAAGATTTCAAACAAGCACACGCGATTTATTATTCTTTTTACAACGACTCAAGTTAATTCCGTCATTTTAGCTCGTTGAAGGTTCATATTTGAATATATAGGAGCGTGGTCGGTTCTGTTTCGAATTGTCCTCAATTTTGTCTTTAATTTTGTAATTGCGGGAAGCTACTTTTTATCGAATCGATAATTAGCATTCCAAAAAAATGTTCTTATATCACCAATACTTCGTTTTTCATGCATTCGATGACTGTTCTCTAAGTAATTTCCAAATTAGCAATACGTACTGTATTCACTTCATATTGGAAACGCATTGCAGCCTCGATTTCGGTTTGGGCTGTCTGTCGGTCAGCTCCGAGGGTCACGGCGATATCGACCACCGTCTGGTAATACTTTTTTGCGTCGTCGGTCCCATTGAAACCGTTCTCGAAGATGAACCACTCTTCGAAGCCTGTTCCTGTAATCTAAAACGCAAGGTTGCAGTGTCTTATTAATTTCCTATTATAATTAGTACTGATTGGATCGAACAATGGGTATGAAATACACACGTATATGGCGCGCCGTGATTCAGCTGAACGATCGCGTTTCATTTGAATATTCAAAAAACATCTCGGACTTAATCCGGCTCGCTTCCACTCGGCGGGCGATAGCCCCCAATCAAAATTCGATTCGTTCCAAGAAGCACCTTCGAGGACCGGCCAACCACCGAATGTCTTTGTGAATTGTATAAGCGGTAAAGTCCCTTTGGCGTCATTCGCAGCTGTAAAATCATGATTATCGATCGAGTCGTTCATTGATCGTTTATAGCGGAGATCGGTGTCGACCGCACGAGGGAACGTTACTTACTTTCGTTCATACAAGACTTGAATAAAATCCTGGCTTGTTTGAAGGGTGGGATGTCATCAACCTCATCGTTGGCCTCGAGGAGTCTTTGCAGTTTGGCATTAATTTGGTCTCTGATGGTATTAGCGTTGGCTAGGCCGGACGCGTCCGGTACAGGTACGTTTTTCATGTAATTGCCGCAAGTATATTCGTAAAAATCATCGCAAGGATTTACCTGACGATTCATACTCGACGTAATTCTCAATGCTGTAAAAAAATTCGATCTGAGGGTGCGATATCTTCAGTTCTGACCGATTATTCGGTTACAAACGTAATTTTCAATCCACTTTTCTCTTTCACCTACCGGTGTCTCGACATTCCTGCGACTCGCATACGTCGTTTTCTGCGTCATCGGTCGTATATCCTAGCCGCGTCGACAAACGGGGTAGCCCTATTTGATATTTCATGATAAAATTGTGTACACGATTTTGTTTGGGAATAATATAAGTACAACGGTACGAGAATGTGAAAATCGTTGGTGAAAGTTTTAGAAATGAATTTCAACCTACTGCGAATTAATATAAATTTTATTATCGATCGGATCGAGATTTTGCGTTGGAAGAAAATTTAGGAAAACGAAGTGTGTAATTCTCGACAACATATGGCTCGTATCTATCGAGCTACGTGTCAGTTTAGATTCGATCTAATCTCTTACGTGGTTCACATAGCTTTTTACTTGTTACTTATTGTCCTACTCACCCGGAGATGGTACAGCCGTGACAATTACAAGAAGCCCCGCGAGTATCGCGAAGGTTGCCGGCCCAAAACGCATGTTCGTTCGATGAATTCTTCCAATAATATGCACAATTTTTACAAAAAATGCAAAGATTTTACGAAACAAATCAAAAAGATTGATTTCAATTTATTCAAAGAATCGAACGCAACGAAGGTATCAAATGTGAACCCAAAAGGAGAAACGACCGGCCTTTTATTTGCGTCTGAAAATTCTGACGTACTAACGAAGGCGATGTGACGGGGCCAAAGTTGTTTTTCAAATAATTTCGTTATAGGTTTAAGTGTCACATTACTCATATTGTCTATGATTGATTATAGTGTGGAACATTATTCACATCGTGTATTTGTCGGGACCTTGACAGCTTTACACAGATGTTTAAAGCTATCGAGTGAAGAAAAATTTGGCGATGATCTATTTGAAATACAATTTTAAATCATATCATGAAATGTAATCTCATAAATATGAAACGAGGATTGATAAGACATAGATATATTGATTACAGGAAATAGTACCACTTAATCTTATAGGTGATCCAAATTGTTTGCAGAGCAAGTTTGTTCGTACGTCAGAATTTTCAGAAGCGAACGAATAATCCAAGTCATCGAGATCTAAAATTATGAGTTTTTGACAAAAATATCATCCGATAACAACACGTGCCGTTAGACATGGAACAGCCTGCCGATCATAACAGCCCACGTTTCGCCTCCTGACTCTCATTTTATTTTTTGTTATTAACAAATTACTGAAAAAGATCATATTGGAAATAGAGGAGGTAATCAGAATGATAAGAGAAAAAAAGAGTGAAGAAGAAATTGACGATGAAATAAAGGAAGGACTGGACACACTGAGAAGAGTAAAACTGGTAAAAGAAAAGGAGGCGATAGAGAGGTCATCGTACAACAAACTGTACAAGGAATTAGTAGAGAACGTGGAGGAGCCGTGGAAGTACTGGTTGGAGGAAGGTATGAGTGGAAAGGACAAGGAAATGTGGGCAAGGATAAGATGCGGTAACGTGGGAAGAGCGGGGAAAAAAGGAGTAAACGAGTGGGGGAGCAGAATGTGTAATGAGGAGGATGAAACGATGGAGCACATGCTAGTACGTAAGAGAGGAAAAGAATTAGTTAAAGAAGAAAACAGGAAAGAATTAGAAAATTGGATGATAGGACAGGAGAAAAGATTGTTAAAAGAGGAGTTGGTGAAGGCGCTAAGAGGAAAGTTGGACAGACGAATATGCGCGTATTATAGGGAGATAGAAAAGATTTGTAAAAGCGGGTTAGAAGCAAGAGGGGAGGAGGATAAGGAAAGAAAATGAAATGGTAGAAAGGGACATTTTGTAAAAAACTGTAAAAGTTGTGCAAATTATTATTATTATTATTATTGTTATTGTTATTGTTATTGTTATTGTTATTGTCATTGTTATTGTTATTATTGTTGTTATTATTAATGTTGTTGTTGTTGTTGTTGTTGTTGTTGTTGTTGTTATTGTTATTGTTTTTTTTTATCCGAGGAGGTGCGGAATCCGTTTATGGATACCACCAGTCATGCGGGCTGGTGGTGATGCCGGCCTCCCGGCCGGACAGCCCACTTCCG